>CAJHNH020003251.1:0-76525 GCA_905116865.2 Candidula unifasciata
TCCGATATGGCCGAGACATGATCGCCCAAGGCACTTGATGATTATGAAGATCTAAATAAATAACTTGTGTCTTCCAGGGACTTGTCCACAGGAACTACTTGCTATCTTTTACATGAGAAGTTCAAGGGTTTGTCTGAGCAGCAGAGAGTCGGCAGGTGAGTCACATAGTTACAGATACAATCACACAAAAAAAAAAGTAAAAGGACCTTTTTCTGAAGGCGTATTGGGCATTTAGGGCTAGACCTATATTTTATAGACCAGTCGGCACTTGGTGGGTGATGTGGTCAAGATCACATCAGCCGCCTTTACTTCCTGGAGACTTTACCAGTTAGTTAGTAAGTTAGTTAGTTAGTTGGGTTATTCATAGGTGCTCAGATCCTCCCCTCAGTATGAACCCCAACGTCCGATGGCTAATAGTACCAGTTCTATGTTAATTAACAAGTCTTCTGGCGTGTCTTGTGTTCGTCTCGTTTTTTGCTATGCTGATCTTAATTCCCAAGTCTGCCATTCTGGCGAGTGATGTGGATTCACTGCCACCAAAGTCCTCTGTCCTTCCCATTTCTCTGAGTGCATTAATAATATCAGCATGATCCATAGTCTGACTGTCGGTAGTGATAGCGGATCCAGCCAACCTGTCAGCTCTTTCATTTCCATCGACGCCTGCATATCCCGGAACAAAAATAAAGGTGACTCCACGCACAGTGGTATCCTTTTAAGGCTGGGTCGACCTGGGAGTCAAGTATGTTTGCCTTTCTTTCTTTGTTAATCCTTTCCTGTCTTTAGCTGGTGAAAAAAAATATGGAGAAAATTTTATATGGCTGTAGCCAGTGGAATTTATAGTGCTAGAATATATTTTTATAGACAGACCAGTCAGCACTTGTCTGATGTAATTAATTTCAAGCTGGCCGTTCTTACTGCCTAAACATTTTCTGGCTGTTCTTTTTATGGAAGTTGAGTTGAGCTAAAAAGTGACATCAAAGCACCTTGAGACATTCCCATATGTACTCCGCTGCCATCTTCACCATCTAGTACTTGATGATCGTGAAATTGTTAAACAAATTCACTAACATCCAGACCACACCATTTTGTTTTTAGTTAAATTTTGATATCATCTGGACTGCAATCATCCCTTTTCATGTAACCTGTGAAGCACTTAACTAGAAGTAACATATTTTTCTCAAACAGGCAGTAGAAGAGGATATACTTAATGTCAACAAATGTTCCATTCTTGAAACAGGTTAAAGTTGTATGGACCAAACAGAATGGATATAGAAGTACCATCTTACTGGACCTTGTTTATAGCTGAGGTCAGTATTATCAGCAGTTGCATGATAGTGTATTTTTGTTTAGTTTTATATTTGCCCATAGCAGTGTAGATTAGCTCACACACTTGTATCTGTAGTTTTCTTCTTCTTCTGCTGTCACTCTTAAAAGGGTGGTTGACATGTTGTGTTTGGGTTTACAGCTAGGCTGCTATATCTACACCTTTTAGCCCAGCATATTTGATTTCAGCAAACCCCTAATTGGTTGCTTTTTTTTAACAGCATGCTTGTGTGTGGGGGAGGACAGTGGGTCTGTTCTCTATCTTCTCACCCACCACCCCCCCCCCCCCCCCCCCCTTTCCCCCACAGAATCCACCCAGGGTGTATCAATGGTTATAAGATAAATAACATAGCTATATATCGGGCAAATCCAGAGGAGACATGAAAAGAGAATTACAAACCAGGCACTTAAATGGGAAACATATGGACAGAGTAGACGAGGACATCCAAACAAAACCCTAAGACTATATTAATGAAAGAGGTCAAAGGTGTGGGACTGGATTCCATCCATCATATTGAAACAGTTGCATAGGACAGAATGAAGAGTAAACTGCAAATCCTGTGTGATGGATAATGGCACTGAAGGATGATGATGGGTCTTACTTACAACTCTGATGTTTGTGGATTAAGCCTATTCCAGTGATATCTCTAGAATAAATCTTGTATTCTTCTTCTTCTTCTTTTGTTTGCTTGAAACAGATTACCTATATCTGCAATGTTGTCTCTAATATAAACTTTACTGTCTTTTGTAATTCACTCAGGGACCCGTAAAGTTTGACTTGCACTGATGTTTCTCTTGGCCAAAAGTTTTGCCTTGATATGTTGTATTTGGCACAGTCTTGGAGGACATGATCTGTTGTCTCAGGTGCCAATCCACATGTGCACATGGCTGATTCGCCAATAAAAAATTGTTTGTACATGTTTCATTTGTGTCCTATAACACATAGAATAATAACTTGCTCTGCTCTGTCCATAAAATGGTAATCGTCTTGTGTCGGTTTCGGTGGCTTTCTGATAGATTTTATAGTTCTTTTCTTTTGCTGTTAAGAGTGGTACGTCAGGTTGTTCTTTATTTGCAGCTTCCTTAGCTAGTTTATCAGTTCTTTAATTTACAGAACTCCACAGTGGGATGGTAATCTGTTGTATAGTGACCTTTCATTGGCTGCCTAGTTTGGGGAGTAATGTTCGTATACCAGGTAATTTTCAAGATTGGAGTGCCTGAAGGGAAAGAAAGTAAAGACTCACTACCCCCTAAAAGGCATGTTGTAAAAGCCCACCAAATAGAGGTATATCTTTCAATGACAGAGTGCCTGACAGGCATGGAATCAACAATCTGCATACATATGAGCAAGCTCTGTAAAATTAATATGCATGCAGACCTCAAATTATAGGTGTCCAGAAGTGGACAAACAACTTTTTGCTGGAATTTACAACCGGTGAATGTGAAGAGGAAGATGAAGAACAAATGGGTATGTACAAATCATTCAAGGAGGAAATAAAGAGAAGCAAGTCATTCAGCCATACCATGCATTGACTTAGAATATGTGAAAAGGACAGATGGGGGTGTAGCAGCAAATAGCAATAATGTGATGTAAGGAATAGAAAATGTTATTTTTGTATGTTTTAGGCTTGTTTAATGAATAGGTTGGACTTTTTTAACTGAATATGTTGTACTTGTTTTTTTTAAAGACCTTTTATTGATTGTATGGGGCTTAACTGCCTGTTTTAGACTTGTTGAATTGAATGTACAGGACTTGTTTAACTCATTGTTTTATATCTGTTATTGAGCGTTTGGAGCTTAACTGAATGTTTTAGACTTGTATAACTGAATATATTCAAATGGTTTTGATTTGTTTAACTGAAAAGTATTAGAATAGTCTTTACTGAATGTGTAAACTTAAATTTGTAGGAATTGTTTAACTTTTTTTTGTTTCTTTTACTACCTGTTTAATGTTTTAGACCTAGTGTAACTATTTGTTAAAAATCTGTGTAAGAAGTGTTTTATGGCTTGATTAACTGAGTGAGTTGGACCTACCTGACAAATTGGTTTAAAACTATTTATTTATTGTCACATTTTTTACCTATTTAACTGTTTTTGGCTATCTGTTTAAATGAATATTTTCAAGTATTTATGTAACTAAAGATTTTGGACAATTAGCCAGTTGTTTTCTTCTAAATGATTGTTCCAGGTGTTGAACCCATTCTACATCTTCCAAATAGCTAGCATCATTCTCTGGGCCGTCGATCATTATTACTACTATGCTGGGTGTATTTTTTTCATCTCTGCTCTATCAATCGGTATTTCTCTCAGGGAGACCCGACGGGTATGTACATCTCTGAAAATTATTTACAGAACTGTCATAATAGAAGCCTTCACTTAGTCATAATTATAGCATACATACAGTTGTAAATACATTGATAACAGCACCCTATAAAAGCCTGACAAAATACATTGACAACAGCACCCTATAAAAAAGCCTGAACAGAATATGAAACTAATTTATATAGTTTTAAAACAATTATGCTTTTGCAATTCTAATGTAATTTCGTTTGTAAAAGATGCCAGTGAAAGTTAGAGAACCACTAAAGACATTGAGCAAAATGTTCAGAAATATTTGCCTGAGGAAATTGATGAACTTCAAATGGGATGAACTGAAGACATGTGAAGAAATAATAGTAAATATCTGGAGAACCAATAGTATCAACAGTTATAAGACAAAGAAGATGGGGATGTAATGCGCACATCCTGGAAAGAAGTGAATAGAGAGCATGGGGAAACAAATGGATTGAGGAGATGAGGATAGAAGAATAGACTATGAGCACATATAATGTATAATGGCACAAAAATGTAATGATGATGATGATGCAAGTTGTAAAGGTTTCATATTTATTAAGTGTGTTTTCTTCTTCTTCCTCCTCCTCCTCTTCTCCTCCTTTTCTTCTTCCTTTTCTTCTCCTCCTCCTCCTCCTCTTCCTCTTCTTCTTCTTCTTCTTCTTCTTCTTCTTCTTCTTCTTCTTCTTCTTCTTCTTTGTCTTCATTCTTGTCTTCATCTTCTTAATCTTCTTCTTCTTCATTCACCTTTCAAAAGGTGCTTGGCACATCGTATTATTGCTTAGAGTCAGACTGTAATATCTTAGCTTTTAAAAATTTTTTTTTCGGCCTAAGGATTTCAACCTATTTCCTCAACATTTAAGACATGCTTGTTAGGTGGTGGTGGGTCTGTTTCCAACACCAACACCCCCCCTCCCTACCCCCAGTGGCATCATGGACCCCAATCCACACAGGTGTGTTACTGTAAGTTACTTACTTTAGGCTGTGGAAACCATGGATCATTAATCTCCACTTTTATTGGAGTCATTTAGACAGTGTTCTTCAATCTCTTTACACCTGCACACCAAGATAATTGAAATATTTTGCAGCTCAGCTGGTTGCTAAAACAGATACAAATGTAGATAGCATTTTATTTAAGTACATTATTGTAAAATTACTCTTTTACCATTGTTCTTTTTTTTTTATTGGTGACTCTATCTCATCTTGCTTTTTTTCCTGCTGCATTTCTGATAATCTTGTCTCTTATGTTGTAATCTTGTCTTTTTTTCTATGACTGTCCCTGTCTGGCATTGATAGCACAAAGCTGGTACAAACAGCACATTTATCAGCTGCCTTTTTGGTTTGCATGTTGATAGGGAATGTGAATAAATTATAAAAATCCATCTTGATGCAGATCTGAACTCAGGCCCTTAGGACCAGCAGGCATGAATCTAACCACTGCATTGTTGTTTCTCCAGCATACATAAGTAGTGAGAAAAACAGTGCCAGACATGGTCACTCACAAAAAACTAATATGAAAATGATAAAGTGAGAAGGGCTGCAGGAGTGATCAGAAGAGATACATATCAGGAATGAGGTCATCTGAGTAAAAGTTGGCACAGAACCAGTTCCTAATTAAAAACATGGTATGCCCGCTTTAAAAGAATGCCTTGTGATGTCGTATGATAAAAGATACACACCAGAAAAGAAAAGGAGGTAGATCACAAGGTAGACCAAGAACAAGTTGGAACGATAATTAAGTAGCAGAACCTTTTATCTCACTCGAGACCTGTAGTGATAAAAGAGGTCGGGGAAAATGAAGAAGATAAAGAAAAAGAAGAAGAACCATTTGCATGCTGAGATGAATATGTTTTACATTTGTACCCTTTTTCTTGTATATTTGTACCCTTTTTCTTCTTGCTCTTTATTTCTTCTTCATTTTTTTTTCTTCTTCTTGTTTTTCAAAATTCTGAGCTCTTAAGGTACTGCTCAGTTGTCACCCATCTCTATTCATCTCTGTGATTGACCATCTCTTTCCATTTGGTGCTTGCAGGTCTGCCTAGGATATCTGTTCACTATCCTTTTGGTCTACCTTAGTGGTCTACTGCCATTCAACTCTTCTGTGCACACAGTTTCTATCTCTCTGTGATCTGCTGTTTTCTGTTTCTGACCCAGCTATTGAAGTCTGTTAGCCTCATGGTGCCAGTAATTGATATATTTGTACCTATGTAAATGTTAAAACATTTTTCATTTCTCTTTGCTGTTTGTTTAGCAACGTGTAACACTGAGGGACATGGTGTCTACAGCTGAGGGAACAATGAAAGTTTGCAGTGAAACACAAGGTTTGTATTACCCACAGGTTTTAACCTTTCACCTTGTTTGTGCTAAAAAAAAAAGGGTCATAAACCTGCCGGAATTCCAGGAAAACATCCTTAAAAATACAATTTTTTTGTTACACAGACCACTAATAAATAAAAAATAAAAAAATAATTCACTGTTCTGTTGTGCCATTATATGACCCACAGGGCTTGCAGTATTCCTCCATTCCATTCTATTCTTTGCAGTCACTTTGATATCATGGATGGAATCCAGTCCAGCACCTTTGGCTTCTCTTATCAGTGTTCACTTTAGGGTTTCTTTTGGACGTCATTGTTTGCTCAATGCCAGTATTTCCCATTTCAGTGCCTCTTTAGTGATTCTGTGTTTGCCTTTTCTCAGAATGTGTCCAGTATATTGCCATTTTTGTGTGTTTTAAAACTGTTGACACCAGTGGTTGCCCAGACATTTCTCTTATTTCTTCACCCCTCCTGACTTCAGCAAATTTGATCTGTATTAGTTTCCTCAGGCATTTGTTTTTTAATGCGTTCAACTTTCGTTCCATGTCTTTAGTGGTTCTTCAACTTTCACTATCGCCCATATGTTATTAGACCCAAATGGTTTAAGAATCAACCAGGCTGTACCAACAGGTTCATATTCCTCCAGTTACAGAGCAGAGGCAGAAGCACTTCTCGCTGCATGTTCTTTCCTGAAAGGACAATAGCACAGCAAATATAGCAGAGTGGTCTTTCTGACTTATGCTATGTTAGTTCTACCAGCAATTGTTAACTCAAAAGACACTCAGTTTGTAGACTTGACGCAACAGCTGATACACTTAGGCTTGTCAGTAGAACAATCTATACTGCAGTGGATTCCAGGTTACTGTGGCTTGGAAGGCAATGAAATAGCGGACAGAATGGCCAGAAGCAGCAGTGACATGGTACAACCAAATAGTGACTTTAACCCATCAAGAGACGGAAATATTAATACAATCTAGTATTCAAGAAAGGTGGCTGGATGTACACACCAGATTCTCTCCCCAAGACTCACTTCATCGCCTCTCTAGAGCAGGACAGTGTATATTATATTCAGACTAAGGACTGGGCACAACAGACTTAGTCAGCATATGTTCAAATGTTTTGGTGTAGGAAACACGGAGACGTGTCCCTGCAGCGTGGCACCCGAAAATGCTGAGCATATGCTCCAACACTGTAAACCTTATGCTGACAACAGTGACCCAATCTGGTCTGTTCCAACCACAATAAAGACACATTTATATGTTACACAAGAGGATCTGGACTGCACAATAGCTTTCATAAAGGCTACCGGCCCTCTGATATAAGTTTTCTGACAGAAGGATCAAAGAAGAAGAAGAGGAGAAGACCCATATTTGTGTAGATCAATCAAAGGGATATTTAATGAGTGATGTGATTAGCATCACTCCAGCCGCAATAATTCCGAGGACATTACCTGCTACCCATCTTAAGCTGAATCACCCTGGGAGCTAAGTCAGTTATCCTCTCATGTAAATTATAAATAATTTTTTTTTATAGTTTAACTTGAAGTAGCATAACATATCTGTTTTTTGTAAAATTTCAGAGTATTTAGAAAAACACGACCATGAGCTAGTGCCAGGGGACTTGATTACCATCCCTCCAAACGGTTGTGTGATGACCTGTGATGCAGTTTTAACTGCAGGAACCTGTATTGTCAATGAAAGTATGCTGACAGGTAAGATGTATGTTCTCTTTTTCTGCTCCTATTCCCCCAGGGAAGCATGGGCCTTGGTTGGCAGCTGATCTAATAGGTAAGCTTTGACAGGTGGAAGACAAAGTACTGCTGCAGCATGCTTTGTTCTACAAATATTAGTTTTACCGTTCCTTTTCAGTAAAAAAGATAGGCAGAGAGAGAGGGTTCATGCTGCATGGGCAACACATGGTCTCTACACTATTGCTCATGCTTTGTACTATGGAGAGGAGGAGCCTCTTGCCTGGCCTCAGTTTGGTCTATCGTCACACTTGCAATGACCATCAACTGTGATATTCACACTTCCATGTACCATAGTGTAACATTATCATCTGGAAGGATGGAATATTGCCAGTGTTGAATATACTCATTGATGTATGATGGTTTTTTCCCTTCAGGGGAGAGTGTTCCTGTAACAAAAACTCAACTGCTGCAGCAAGAGG
The DNA here is from genome assembly GCA_905116865.2 of Candidula unifasciata. Classification (NCBI taxonomy): domain Eukaryota; kingdom Metazoa; phylum Mollusca; class Gastropoda; order Stylommatophora; family Geomitridae; genus Candidula; species Candidula unifasciata. Next base: position 8,139 of record CAJHNH020003251.1, read on the forward strand.
ATGAGGAGATCTACTCTCCAGAAACTCACAAACGACATACATTGTTCTCGGGGACACATGTTGTACAGACTCGTTACTATGGTCAGGCTAAGGTCACGGCAGTTGTTGTCAGGACAGGTACTTTTAATCCTTACATTTTCCTTCCTTCCTTCCTTCCTTCCTTCCTTCCTTCCTTCCTTCCTTCCTTCCTTCCTTCCTTCCTTCCTTCCTTCCTTCCTTCCTTCCTTCCTTCCTTCCTTCCTTCCTTCCTTCCTTCCTTCCTTCCTTCCTTCCTTCCTTCCTTCCTTCCTTCCTTCCTTCCTTCCTTCCTTCCTTCCTTCCTTCCTTCCTTCCTTCCTTCCTTCCTTCCTTCCTTCCTTCCTTCCTTCCTTCCTTCCTTCCTTCCTTCCTTCCTTCCTTCCTTCCTTCCTTCCTTCCTTCCTTCCTTCCTTCCTTCCTTCCTTCCTTCCTTCCTTCCTTCCTTCCTTCCTTCCTCCTCCCTCCCTCCCTTCCTCCTCCCTCCCTCCTTCCTTTCCTTCATTCCTTCCTTTCTTTCTCGAGTGTATCTAACTGAATGTGTCAGTATTATGGTGCTATTTTATATTTGTATAGGCCAGTCAGCATTTGATATGCTCAATATTATGTCTACTACTTTTTGCCACTTATATCAATGTCCATTACATCTCAGTATAACATGTGATCTGTTTGCTGATGACTGCACAGTATATAATAGTCATGATTATTGTAATGGGTTAGAACGTTCTTTAGAGAAAGAAATAGCTTAATCTTTAAAAATGGAGCAATGATAATCACATACAAGTTAACAGAATCCATGATAATAGCAACTAGGCAAAAGCTACAAACATTAGCTTCATTGACAAACTATCTGTTGTTATGCAGTTGAACACAAAACATTAGGTGTTTTAATTGACAGCCATTTAACTTGTAGTTCCCATGTTCATGCTATGACCCAAAAAAAAAAAAAAATGAGCACAAAATGTTTATCAAGCCTGGCAATATTCAGCACTTTTGTGAATGCTTTAGTGTCTTTGAGTGTGTGTGACTGTTTATGTCTGTGTATGTGCGTGTGTCTGCATGTGGCTATGCAGGTGTGTGTATGTGTGTGTGTGTGTGTGTGTGTGTGTATTGGTTTGTGTGTGTCTGTGTGTTTCTTTGTATGTGTCTGTGTGTTAGGCTGCGTGTGTTTTGTGTGTGTGTGTAAATAAATGTCTTTCTGTGTGTGTATGAGAGTGTGTGTGTGTTCGTGGATGGGTGGGTGGGTGGGTATATAGGTGGGTGGGTGGGTATATAGGTGGGTGGGTGGGTATATATGTGTGTGTAAGTGGGTGAGTTTGTATGTGTGTGTGCGGGCGTGAGTGTGCATGCATTTTACCATCCATGCTTTTCTGTGTTTTTGCTTCATATTCATAATATGCATGTTGTTAAATGAACATTACATGCTTTATTGATAAAATACAACTGGTGTATGAAAGATGGGTGTTTGGAAGGGCCGAATGTAAGACGGGCCTATGTGCCCAATTTATAACCCCTTGAGAATAAAGTTTGTTGGTTCATTCCTGCAAGGACTCCATTCCTTTCTCCCAGCTTCTACGACTCGGCAAACTTTACCAGGAGAACAACAACTTTCACCACATGGCCCTAGAATTGTGGGACTTTTTCCAGCTTTGAGAGTATCCTGAACATATCTTATCTGCTGCCTTTCACTAAGCATGGTCTATAAATTGTGCTGAGGCCCTCGTTATCAAGTATAAATGCCACCACAACAGACCTGTCCTCATACTTACCTACCATGCTCATAATATCCTTGCCAAAAATATTCTCCTCAGGCATCTCTCCATCTTTAGGGCTGACTCTGCCACTAGCACAATTTTTCTCTGAACTTCTTCTAGTGGCCTACAGACACGACCTTATCCTCAAGAACTTTCTTGTCAAGAGTCTGTTACATCCTGAGTCCTACCTCGGCACTCTCTCTTGCCAACTACCTATATGCAGGATTTGCTTTGCTCGTATGTGGTTCAGGAGACAAGACTTGAAATCCTAAATGCTACCTTCCACATACGTGAAGCATTGTATTGCATGAGCCGCAGTGTCATTTATGCCATCAACTGCAAGAGATGTGGCATGAAATACATTGATGAACCAGGTCTGTGATTGGCTTACAGCTTCAGACATCTTTTGGATGTGCAGAACGGTGTCCTGAGACCTGTAATGTTGCACTTCAATTTCCAGGATCACCAAGGTATCCATGACATGGAGGGGATAGCCATTAAGTTTTAGCTATTCCATCGACAGAGTTCGTAAGACTCTTGAAAATCGCTGTATTTTTACTTTGGGCATGCTTACGAGCAGGGAACTGAACTGTCAACACAGTTTCATCGGTTTTACGGCCCTTGGCATTCTGCAGCTATTTATTCTCCAGTTCAGTGTGTTCTTTTCATTGCACTGGTGAGGCATCCACGTGGCTGCATCTGTGTATGTGAGTTAAGTGATTTTGTGTATTCATGTGGATATGTTTGATTTATGTATGTGCTGATGAAGGCTCTATAGCAGCAAAGTTCAGATTTTGTGTGTGTTTGTTATATTGTGAAGCTCGCTGATCTAGTTTTAATTCAGTTTTAAATCTTTCTATGATAATAAAATAATATAGAATCCCTATAATATAATATTGATCTAAATATGTTTTAGGATTCAACACAGCCAAAGGTGAACTTGTCAGAGCCATCCTGTTTCCTAAACCACTAGATTTTAAATTCTATAGAGATGCCATCAGATTTGTTCTCTTCCTTGCTGTGGTGGCCTCACTGGGCATGATCTATGCATTGGTCAACTATGTTCTCAAAGGCGTAAGTTCACTTCTTTACTTTGTATGGGAGTAGTTTTGTGAGAATTATTTTGTGTGTGATGCTGTTCCTCTGTGTGAAAAATTTACCTTTTTCTCTATGTATAATAGGCAGTTCGGAGGAGCAGATGGATCACCACAGTCTAGTGAGATTGATGCAGGGGGGAAGTGACGAGAGGTTCTGGGAGATGCTCGAGGCACAGAGGAAAGGCAAGACAGACTTTTAATTCGGAATGCTACTGGCACCATTAGTATCAGAACTCTTTACTGGCTGAAGATAGGGATGGAGCGCTTATGGGAATGCCCTGAGTGCTGTGATGTCGGCTCTTTGAATAACTAACTCAACTCAACTCTATGTATAAGACAGTATGTTTTCCCAAATAATGTAAATGTAAAATTGGGGGCCGCCTGATACATGGAATGTGTTGAAAATATTTTTTTCTTAATTGTGGTCTACAAAAATAAATAATAAAAAATAAAAAAAATCACACCCTCCCTCCCTCCCTCCCTACCATGAGGCCCTAGAACCCCCACCGAGATTTATTATTCCTCTTCCTGTCGTAAAGTAATTGTGTGGACAAACCTTGATTCAATGACTACTGTCAATTGCCCGTATTTGACAGATTTTCCCATCCTTTTCTTGTGTGTGTGTGTTTGTCTGTCTGCTAAAACCAGATATGAGTAGGACAGATTTATTTTTTGTTTCTGTTTCACTAAACATATCCATGAAATAACAACTCTTACACATCACATTCCAGGAGAGTGCTTCATTAACTGTAGTACGAGTGTTGGACATTGTAACAATCATTGTGCCTCCTGCCCTACCAGCAGCAATGACAGTGGGAACTGTCTATGCTCAGAGCCGATTGAAGAAATCCAAGATTTTCTGTATCAGCCCCCCTCGGATCAACTTCTGTGGAAGAATCAATGTGTTCTGCTTTGACAAGGTATCATGCTTTTTAAAATATTATTAATACTTTTATTATAATAACAATACCTATATCCTACATTATCTGAGCATCGAGTTGAATTGGCTCATAAACAGCATCCTGTCCTGAAAGCTGAAGTATTTTGGCCATGTTAAATGTCATAGTGGCCTGGAGAGAAAACCTGTGAAGGAGGGTACAGTTTCCGGAAAATGAGGCAGTGGCAGACCTCTGCAAAAGTGGATCCAAGAAACTGAATATACATTGCCTATGAAAGCACATAGGGCTGGAGAATTGGCTAAAGAACCAGATACTTTCAGGTGTGATGAGAGTGGGGTTCTGTAAAGGACCTGCTGATTGATGATGTTAGTTCCCTTTGTGGGCTCTCTGGCCCCATTGTGGGGAAAACAAGAACAGATCCACTGCCTCCCTAAAATCATGTCGCGGGAGTTCACTAATTGGGGGCGTCCTTCAAAGTCTGAGCCCATTTACCTGAGAGGTGGAACCAACAGTCTGCATACAAATAAGATCTAAAATCAGATGCACACATACACTCATGTTTTGGAACAAGATTAAAATTCTGAGGTGGACAACAATCAGAACTTTCGCCAGAGTTTACAGCCGACTAATACAAAGCAGAAGAAGAAGATATTAGTAAATTGCTGAGCTCCCAGGTTCAAATCCTTGGTAAAGTGATGACATTTTTCTGTCAGAGGCAAAAATAAAATTCTCACCTGCAGCCCATGGCGATTGAACTAACCATGTAGCCCTAAATCCTCAGGCTTAGTACATTACCCCCCACACTCAATTAATCAGGTGCCATCTCCACAGTGAAGGTTGGCTGTAATGGATCTTTAACACACTGTGTCTCTTGTCCTGGTTATACTCTCTCAGACTGCTGCCTGTCCATCTCTTGGTGTTGTCCTCCCACTTGTCTCATTGCACACCTCTTGCTCTCTTTCAGCCTTTTCTTTTAATATGATTTTTAAAAGCGTGTTGTCTTTTAATGTGGCCAAAGTATTTAAATTGTCTCTTTTTTTAATTTCTAACAGTAATTCGGTTTTCATTTGTAGTCTTTCCAGAACCTCTGTACTGGACTGTTTTGTTTCCATTAAATATGACCTGTTCTGTATACCCGCATTTCCAGAGACTCAGTTTGATTTTATAGTTGTTTGTCCAAGTTTCTGCACCATACAGCAGGATTGAGTATACAAAACATTTGACAATTCTCATTTTTAGTGTGTTGTTTATCTCTTTTTGCTGTCGGTAACTTGCACATCTTGGTGAAGATAGTTTTAGAAATTCCTATTCTCTTTTTGATTTCTGTTCCCCTTCTTCCATCATCACCCTACACTGCCCCAAAATGTGGCAAATACTGTCAGTTTTTCTCATTTCTTTTACCTGTAAAGATTTGAGTATATGTTGTGTACAGCTCTGGTATGCACCTCACACATTATAGTATTCTTTTACTTAAGTAATACTGTTTATGCATCCTTTGTCAGTGTGCAGTCTGTTTCATTTTTGTGTTTGTGGGACTTGACGACTGTTTCAATACAAAACAACTCACCCTATATTTCTAAGTGCTTCCAAAGATAATGTGGTGTACTTTATGGCTTCTATCATAGACACCTGCTTTGTTAATTCTTATCATTATTTTAACCACTTCTGTCCTATTGAGTCTCTGTGTACATTTTTTCAGACCTAAGTATTTATTGCTTTTTAGCAGAACCTCTTGGGGTATGGAGAGTTAAAGTGTTAACTGCTTGATTTTTTTATGCTTCACAAATGGGGATTCACAGGGACTCTATTATTCTCTTTATCCATAATTTACATGGTCGACCTCTTCTTCGCCTCTTGTCTGGTCTGTTTATCATTGTTCATTGCCTGTTATGGTGTTGGCATTCGCTTAAATGTTATGTTTATTGGCATTCGCTTAAATGGCCAAGATGTTTCACCTGTTGTTTTTTAATGAAATCCAGAACTGCCAGTACCCCCATTTTCCTTCAGATTTCATCATTTCTAATTTTTCTCTCTTGTTATTTTAAGATCCCTTCTCAGAAATCTCTATAATGGTAATTTTTCTTGTCTGTTTTTTCCTGTCATTGTCCAGGTCTGGCATTGATAGCACAGGATTGGTAAGAAAATTGTAGGATAGAGTGCTCTTCTGGTATCTACTAATACATGTTTGTTTCTCAGTCTTGGTGCCATTTGTTCAGTGAATTGGTTTGCTGTCGTAAATCTGTCATTGATGTCATCTTCTGATTTGCCAGTTTATGATATTATTGACATTTTACTTGCTTTTTTGGTGCACACTTTATTTTGGTTAAAGTTGGACACCAGTTTTACACCAGCTTGTTTCCTGATGTGATATAGAATACACATACTGTCATTATTGCTCAGTGGACAAGTTCATAGATGCTTGGTTCTCTGGCTGAGAATGCCTACAGGTTGTGTGACTGATGATCATAGTGTTAGTTTATCAATTTTTCTTTTGTGCCCCCTCGCCAGCCTTATTTATTAGGTTTCAGTTTTATGATCTGATCAGGTGTTTGATCATTGTTCTTTTGCCTTTCACAGACTGGGACCCTGACAGAAGATGGACTTGACTTGTGGGGAGTGGTGCCTGTTGAGGGTCAAAGGTAGAAACCATTTTTGGTTGCTTATTTTCTGTTGTCATAGAACAGGGCCACATTGAGGATTGGAGTGACTGACTAGTTAAAATGCTGGGCACTGATATGGAAGACACAGATTTTGTTACTGGAGATTCATTAACACCAGTCTTTACTGTTTGTGGCACTGGACAATGATGATGAAACGTGTATTCTTTGTCTTTATCTCCAAAACGGTCCTTAAGGACTGAAGATTACACCTGGCTGGTATAGCTGTTGTGTGTGTCCTAATTATAACTTCTTTGGAGGTTGAACAGGGTATCTTGGATCAGCCTTGTTGGTCTGCCATCCAGATTAGGATTTTAAAATCTCAGGATGGTATGGTAAACCTTTAGTTAGCAGCCCAGGGGGTACAGTCTGATTGACCGATCAATCTCCAGTCGCTCTGTGTGGGTTCTGAGGCCCCATTATGTGAAAAACAAGAATGAACCCACTATCTCTCCAACAAGCAGGAGTAGGAGTCGCTATTTGGGGGCTTTCTTTGAAGTCGGTGTGCATCTGCCGGAGAGGCAAGAAACAACTGACTGCATGCACACAAATATGACAGTAAAACTGATTTACACGCAAAAGTCAGGCCCTGGCACAAAGCCAGAGTCCAAGTGGACGAAGATCCAGGACTTTTTGCCGGAGCTTACAGCCAGTGAACAGAGAAGAAGACAAATCTCACAGTGGAGCATATGTTCTCAGCCCTCCTGCCACACTAAGTTATCCTTGCTAATCTCATCAAGCTCCTTAAATATCCTCCCCATATTATTAATTTCTTTTAAAATTCTCTTCTCCCGTTGTTTCTAGGTCTTCCTGTATTTCTTGTCCTTTGTATGTTCCTGAGAAAGGACTTCTCTTGCTGTACTGTATTTTCTTGTATATCCTATTTATCATCAGCATCTTTTCCTCAGCTCTTCCTTCACTGGAATTCACTTAGTTTGCTCCTTTATCTCCATTTTGGTAATTCTATCATACTATTTTAGTCTTTCTGTTTTGTGTAAATAATATTTGTGATTTACTAGTAACTGTTTTAGTAATTCTCTAAGTTTTTGAGCCATTCATCTGACTTTGTGTTAATTTTTAATATTTTAATTATATGTCGACATAAAATTTTTATTTTTCATTAAAAAAAAAAAAATTCTAATAATTTATTAGTGCCATAAACAGTACACTGCTGTAGAATAAACTGATTAAAGAACAAACTTGGACAATCAACATGTTTTGCAAATGTTGTTAGGGCACATAAATGTGAAAGATTTGTGATAACTGGCAGGTTTAATAGTAAAAGAGCAAGAGGTAGACAGATCAATAAAAATCTTAGCCTCTTGATATAACCTAGACAAGAACGCATATTTGATCTGAGACTGGTGATCATGTAAGAGTCAGCTTTGACCGTCCATGCTGACTGGCATGGCACATGATGATGATGATGATGATGATAGTGTAGATACAAGTAGGCACACAGTTGGTTAAAAAAAATGCCAGATTTTTATCATCTTATCCTGGTAAGATTACAGAAAATAGGCCATGAGTCCATAGGAATTCCAGAGAAGAATCTATATAAAAAAAAAACAATTTTACATAGGTGATGAATAAATTAATTTAAATTAATTAAAATCTTCTCTCGTTGTCTTCCTCTATCCCTCCTTCCACAGATCTTTTCAGTGGTCACAACATGTTCTATTTTCCCTCTTCTCATAACATGGCCAAAAAATCCTTCTGTCTCCTTTTGATGTCTGTGATAAGTTATCTTCGGACTCCCGCCTCTTTCCAAACCATCATTATGGTCCCCTAATGGATCACTATAGGCAAGTAGGAAAAGTGACATTCACGGGGCATAGGACTGAACTGGAGGTGTAAAATGACTGTATTATAACTGTGTACTTAAACAATTTTCATTCAGTTTGAAATAGTGTTTATTTAACAATATATTTTCTTTCAGATTCCTGAGTCCTGTATCTGACCCTTCAGGACTGCCTAGAGGCCCATTGCTTGTCTGTATGGCTGCCTGCCACTCACTGACAATCATTGAAGGAGAGTTGAGTGGAGATCCCTTAGATCTTATTATGTTCAATGCCATTAAATGGGTGAGTCTTCTTCGTCCTAGCACTCACCGGTTGTAAACTCCAGCTGTAAGTTCTGGTTGTTTGTCCACATCTGGCTTATTTATGTGCAGACAAATGGCTCCTCATCTCTCAGACAGAAGCACTGACTGCGAATTAAATACCCTTAATTAGTTGCCTTTTATGACATGCTTGTTGGAGGGCAGAGAGTCTATTCCCCCAACAAATTGGGCTCCAGAACCCAATTAGGGATGGGTGAATAAATGTAATATGTTTTAAATTGGATCTTTGTACTGAATAGTATTTTTACACATGTAGGTTATTGGACCCCAGGGAGGAGGAAAGGAAACAGAGCCACAATGCTTTAACAAGCATGTCACAAAAGGTGAATAATTCAGGGATTGTTGAAATCAGTTGCGTTTGGTTGAAAGGTGTAGATTTTGCAGCCTAGCTGTAGATACAAAAAACAAAAAACGTTGCAGTTGACTTATTGAATGCAACCCGAAAAGAAGTGTGTTTTAGGGGAAATAAATATTATGTCTAACAGAAAAATAGTTAATGCTTTGAATATAAGTTTGTGGGGAAAAAATATTTTAATAGGTAGAATTGTTAAAGGAAAGACCTTTCCATGGGTAGTTTGAGCATAAATAATTCACAATAGCAAAAGATTTGTGTAGAACGACTGCAAATAAAGCCTGAGATTAATATAACTGGAATTTCTTTACACTAGAACCCACTGGAGCATATAAATAACAGCAGACCGAAAACACATGGAGAAGGGAAATTGAGTGTGAGGTTAAAAGATGGGGAAGACATATGGTAAGCTGCATGTGATAGCAAAGGATAGGACAACTTGAGTTTGTTGAGAGCCTATGCTCCATTTGGAGATAATGGTCAGAAAAAGGAAGAACACTGCAAAGAATAGGTTGGTATGTAAAACAAAATGGAAATCCTAAGTTTCAGTCGTCCTCATTCACCTGCTCATTCTTTACATTTGATTCAGATTTTCTTTATGAGGCACAACAATTGTTCGGTTCATCAGAACTCTTTACAGCAGAGCTGTTCAACTGGCGACCAGCATAGGCTTTTGGCCCACGGATCATTTTAAGCTGTTTCTTTGAATTCGAAGTGCATCTGCCTGAGAGGCAAAGAACCAGCAGTCTGCGTACAAATAAGTCAGATGTGTAAAACGAATGTGCAGGCAGCACTCAGGTTCTGGAAAAAGACTAGTCCGGCAGTGGACGAACAATCAAAACTTTCTGTCATTGTTTACAAGTGAATGCAAAGAAGAATAAGAGTGCCAAATGTATTGTATTAGTAATCTTTCTGTGCTGAGGCTGAGGCCTTTGGCCAGCGTTGATCCCCATTTTTAACATTTTGGTCCCTGATTAAACTTAGTTGAATAGCCAGCCCTGCTCTACGGGATGCACCAGGATCGTGGCTTATACCGGTCAAGACCTATCTTCACTTCTTCATGGTCATTCTAGAAGCAGGTCCTTTACTAGGAGCCTGGTCAGCATAGACAGATTGATGTTTCCTTTAAAGTCAGCATGCATCTACCTGAGGGGCAAGGAGTCAGTTGTCTGTCTGCACACAAATAAGCTAGATTTGTAAAATGGATGTTTATGCTAAACTCAACTCCTGGAATAAGACTGAATTCCAGAAATAGATGAACAACCAGGAGTTTCCACCAGAGTTTCCAGCCATTGAATGTCAAGAAGAAGAATGACTTGGTTCCTTGCTATCTTTTTTCCAAGCTGAAAAACCATTGAAATGGGACCTGAAAGCCCAAGCTGTATACAGTTCTGAAAGAGACCTCTCTGAAAATGCTGCTAATAATGGCAGGATTGTTGGGAAAAGTGCATGTAGTTCCCACTTGATTACTACCTGATATGAAGGGGTCAGGATTTCAGATCTTCAGGTGAAAATGTTTTCCAGACCACAGGTCAGATACTTTTTAAACAGATTGTGTACGTATAGCCATAGAGAAGTTAAGGACCCTTACGCCAGTGGCATATTGGGCATATGATGCCATATTTTTGTTGACCAGCTGGCACTCAATGGGTGATATGGTCTCATTATCGTGCCGACCATCTTCTCTCCTCCCCCCTTCCCCCCCCAGACTTTACCTATTTTAGGCTGGGTCATCCTGGGAGCCATGGTATTGTTTAGAAAAAAAAACAACATCTGACACAAGGTGGGTTTAAACACCATTAGAAAGGTCCTCAGTGGTAACAGTGTAAATATGTTCACTTGCAGCACTTGGAGGAACCAGGTACAGACACACACAAGTATGACACGATCATGCCTACAGTAGTCAAGCCTTGTAGTGCCGAGACCTTCTTGGGAGAAGAGGTAGGCATGTGTTACCAATAGATTCATAGTTTGTTCTATATAACCTGCACAAATTCCATTTCTCAGTGCCTATGATTTTTTGGGTTTGCAAATTTTGTTGTTGCTGTTTTATAAGTCAGATTCATACCTTTTTTTTCCCACTATAAATACTTTTTTCTTTAGTTTTTTGGGTTTGCTAATTTTTTGTTGCTGTTTTATAAGTCAGATTCATACCTTTTTTTTTCCACTATAAATATTTTTTCTTTAGTTTTTTGCATGACTTCAAAACTATGGATGAACTAAAGAAGATATCTTTTAACATTATTTTCTTTATATTTATCTTTATTATCATCATCACTGTCTTCTTTTCTGTTATGTCATCATCTTTGTTGTCATCTTTGTTCTCATCATCTTTGTTGTCATCATCGTTCTCATCACTGTCATTGTTGTTATCATCATCACCTCTTGTTTTATTAGATTCTACCTCGGACTTCATAGTTTTTAATAGTCATATTGAAGAACTTATTGAGGTTTTGAACAACGCATCAACATCATAGCACACGGATGTAACCCATGAGTGCTCCGTTCTTCTTCTAACTCAAGTCTGAGTTCAAAGAAGCTTAGCACAGTGCACAGGCTCTGTAGCACCGGCGAGGATCCTGAAACTCAAAATTTTGCCCGGGCAGCGCATTTAGGCTACTCTTTTCAATTTCCAACTGCCAGGGATCTTTTTACGTGCGCAACAATGCACACGGGCGTCCGATCTCACTACCCAGAGACCAGGGGAATTACTAGAAGTCCAGGTCCACGTGAAAAAATCCAAGCTAAAGAGAAAGAACAAGAAGCCAACAAACTTATTGTAATTTTAAAAATATTAGAATCACAACAGTATTGCATTCCAAAGTTACAGGGTTTTTGTAAATGACATCATAGATCCCTTAAATCTGTTTCATGGGTCGCCGATCACCAAAAGGGAAATGCTATTATAGTACATGCTGTGGGGCATTGGTAATCTTCTCTGTCTACAGCCTTCTCTCATGTTTTGTCACTTATTTCTCTGATACTAATATTCCATACCATGATTCCAAAGTGTCCATCATCTTCTTCTTTGGTTTTCCTTTTGTCTCTACTCTCCTTAAACTTTCTTGTTGTCATCACCTACTTGTCTTCCTCTTGTTTAAATTATTTGTTTTAAATAAAAAAAAAAAAAAGTTTTTCCGCTTCAGATTTGCAATCTGTATGTAGGATTAGAATTTTGAGAGCATGCATCATCCCTGTGGCTACATACGGATGTGAGTCGTGGACTATCTCTCAGTCCTTAAGAAAGAAAATAGGGGCTTTTGAGCTGAAATGCTACAGAAAGATTCTCAGAATATCTTGAACAAAGAATATGAGAAATATTGACATCTTAAAAGATCTGAACATCAAGAAAGATTGGCTAATAAACAGCATCTTTTCTCGAAAGCTGAAATATTTTGGTCATATCAAGCGCCACGACGGATTGGAAAAAATTATAGCAGAAGGCATGGTACCAGGAAAGAGGGGCAGGGGCCGACCGACACGAAGATGGGCACAGGATATAAGTGACTCCTAGAGTGTGAAAGTTCATGAGGCGGGAGAACTGGCAAGAGATTGAGTTTCTTACAGGCAGACTGTGATGAGAGCGACGTTCTGCAAAGGACCTGCTACATGCTGATGATGTAGGATTAACATCTTAAGGATGAGAATCAGACAGCTGCAAATCCAGGAATCCCTATTAAACTGTGTAGCCATATAAACAGTTATATTGGAGCACCACAAAACGCTTACAAAGTAACCTGCAGTCTGATGGGAATGAGTTACCTTAAGAGTCTTCTTCTCCTCATGACACACCCAAAGAACATAGATTAGAGTTTGTTACCAGAACACATTTTACTTTTACCTACAGATCCAGTATTTTGTTGCTAGATAACTGCACTAGCTTTCATATTAGGTAAACCAACAGATTACATGTTGATTTTATGGTTAAAGTGTGTTACATTTTCTGTGAATATTATTATATTTTCTGTTTAAGTTTTAGCTTATTGCTTTAAAAAATAAAAACAATCCATTTGTTAAAATTGTTAACTTGCAACAATGTTGTAAAAAAAAAAATGATGCTAAAAATGTTTTTAAGAGTAATTGTTTTGAATTGTATGTTATTTTGATATTGTTACCATCATCTTGTCCTGAAAGTGTGCAGTTTTTTGGCACGTTTTATTTTATTTTTGTGTGTGTGTGCTGCTAGTGGGGTATTATTATAATATTATTTTCACATATTCATACATGATGTGGACAGTCATGATGTCACAGCCACTAGTGCATGGGTAGGGATGAATGATCAATATAAGTGCCAGTGTATGAAAATAATGGAGTTGTTAGCAAGTTGAATAGTTATAAATTATATAGAGGAGTAACGGAGGAGGAAATCAAGACAACTGCGTTGAGTTGGGTTTAGAATTGACATCACAACACTCTGGACATTCCTATAACCAGCTGTGAAGAAAAGAAAAGATTGAAGTAAAAGAGATATAAATGTGGAAGGTAAAATAGAAAAAAAAAAAGACATATGGACAGGACAGAAAGGTATATGATTATTTGAAAAATAAAAAGCAGAAAGAAAGAAAAGAAGGGAGTACAAAAGACATAAATGTGGAAGGTAAAATAGAAAAGAAGAAAGACAGATGGACAGAACAGAAAGATGTATGATTATTTAAGAAAAAAAGGGGGGTGGGGAGAAGAAGAGAGTAAAAGATAAATAAAAGTGCAAAGTAAGATAGAAAAGAAGAAAGAAAGATGGACAGAACAGAAGATATGAATATTTTTTAAAAAAAAGCACAGAGAAAGATCCCCTCCCTGTGTCTTCAAATGAAGTTATGGATTTTCAGGACCAGAATAAATTTATTGATGGCATTCATTTGCATCATCTGATCTCTGGTCTCTAGGAAGAATTTGAATTTCTTCAGCGGGAGGTAAGATGGACATGAGCATGCAACAAACATATCGTTCCCTGTTACGTTGTTGGAGAAACTCCCCTAACTGTATTAACCTTTGAATAATTTCTGTCGACCAGCAAATAAGTATTGGGAAATAAATTGCTGAGCGGCCATGGTGTAGCGGCTAGATGCTCGCCTGTGGCTCAGAAGGTTGTGGGTTCAAATACGAATGATTCCAGACTTCTTTTTTTCTTTAAAAACTGAATTTGGCTCTCAGGTCGACACTAATCTTGAATGGGTACTAGTCGAGGTCCTGGGAAGTAAAGGCTGTCGACATGATGTCGACCACATCACCCGACCGAGTGCTGATTGGTCTTTAAAATAAGATCAATCCCTATTTGCTCAATGGGCGTGGGAAAAGGGTTCTTTACTTTTAAATAGCTTCTGATCAGCAAATAAATGTTGGAGAAACATCCCTACTGGCCTTTGTATTTTGACTGACCAACAAATGCATGTTTGAGAAACTCACCTAATTGTATGAGCTTTTGTATTTTGATTGACCAACAAAGAAAGGCTGGAAAAACTCCCCTAACTGCTTTTTTGTTTTGACTAATCAGCATAAAATGGTTGGAGAAACTCCCTGAAGGGAATTTGCTTTTGTATTTCTTTCTACTAGTAAAAAAATTTTGGAGTTAAACTGTTTTCTTTTTCAAGATTAGACGTGAGCATTTGGGAGAGATAATGCATTGAAATAACAGCAATATTATAAACTAATTATTGCTAGAAATCCTGTTGTTAACACCATTTAAAAGATGGGCATGCACATGATTTTCAACAATGTTCTGTTCTTTTGACAGTCCTCTTTCTTTGAATAATGTCCTCTTCTAACTGTAGAGTGTCTTTCTCCTGATAATGTTTCGTTCTTTTGACAGTCCTCATTCTTTGAACAATGTCCTCTTCTAACTGTAGAGTGTCTCCTGATAATGTTTCGTTCTTTTGACAGTCCTCATTCTTTGAACAGTGTCCTCATCTAACTGTAGAGTGTCTCCTGATAATGTTTCGTTCTTTTGACAGTCCTCATTCTTTGAACAATGTCCTCTTCTAACTGTAGAGTGTCTCCTGATAATGTTTCGTTCTTTTGACAGTCCTCATTCTTTGAACAATGTCCTCTTCTAACTGTAGAGTGTCTCCTGATAATGTTTCGTTCTTTTGACAGTCCTCATTCTTTGAACAGTGTCCTCATCTAACTGTAGAGTGTCTCCTGATAATGTTTCGTTCTTTTGACAGTCCTCATTCTTTGAACAATGTCCTCTTCTAACTGTAGAGTGTCTCCTGATAATGTTTCGTTCTTTTGACAGTCCTCATTCTTTGAACAATGTCCTCTTCTAACTGTAGAGTGTCTCCTGATAATGTTTCGTTCTTTTGACAGTCCTCATTCTTTGAACAATGTCCTCTTCTAACTGTAGAGTGTCTCCTGATAATGTTTCGTTCTTTTGACAGTCCTCATTCTTTGAACAATGTCCTCTTCTAACTGTAGAGTGTCTCCTGATAATGTTTCGTTCTTTTGACAGTCCTCATTCTTTGAACAGTGTCC
Source organism: Candidula unifasciata (assembly GCA_905116865.2). Taxonomy (NCBI): domain Eukaryota; kingdom Metazoa; phylum Mollusca; class Gastropoda; order Stylommatophora; family Geomitridae; genus Candidula; species Candidula unifasciata. Next base: position 23,503 of record CAJHNH020003251.1, read on the forward strand.
TCATCTAACTGTAGAGTGTCTCCTGATAATGTTTCGTTCTTTTGACAGTCCTCATTCTTTGAACAATGTCCTCTTCTAACTGTATAAAGTCTCCTGATAATGTTTCGTTCTTTTGACAGTCCTCATTCTTTGAACAATGTCCTCTTCTAACTGTATAAAGTCTCCTGATAATGTTTCGTTCTTTTGACAGTCCTCATTCTTTGAACAGTGTCCTCATCTAACTGTAGAGTGTCTCCTGATAATGTTTTGTTCTTTTGACAGTCCTCATTCTTTGAACAATGTCCTCTTCTAACTGTATAAAGTCTCCTGATAATGTTTCGTTCTTTTGACAGTCCTCATTCTTTGAACAGTGTCCTCATCTAACTGTAGAGTGTCTCCTGATAATGTTTCGTTCTTTTGACAGTCCTCATTCTTTGAACAATGTCCTCTTCTAACTGTATAAAGTCTCCTGATAATGTTTCGTTCTTTCGACAGTCCTCATTCTTTGAACAATGTCCTCTTCTAACTGAAGTGTGTCCTTCTCTTGACAATGTACCCTTTCTTGACAATGTCCCCTTCTCATGAGTCTTTCTTCTCTTGACATCTTCCACTTGTCTCGACAGTGTTCTCTGGATAATGCCCCTTTCTCGTGAAAAGGTCCCTCTCTAATTATACTGTCTCTTCTCTCGACAGTTTCCCCCTCCTCTGACATTAGCCAGTACAGATTCTTGTAAGAGTCTCAGACACTACGCATGCACACACACACACACACACACACACCTACTTCATTGTTGAATCTATGTGTTGATTACACGTGCAGCTGGACCTGGACTCAACCACGCACAGGCAGAGGTTAGCCTATACAGTTCAAGTGGATGAGTGCAATATAGAGGTGGTCTTTACGTGTGTGCCACATTTATGCTTTTGTTTATGGCGTAGAGCATGCACTGATACACCATATCATATCCATTTATTGTCTTCTAGTATATTCTGTTGGAACTTTTGTCTTCCGAATGTGTGAGTAATGTTATTCAGTTGCTGCCTTTATGCTCTTTTTTCACCAGTTTGTATGTTGCTTCATTTGCATGTTGAAATGAAAACATAAATGTCAATGTCACTAAGAAATACAATAAAGACAGTATTTATGTTTGTCCTTCATTAGCATAGTGGCTAAATACCCACCTGCTGGCCTGAAAATCTAGGGTTTACATCTGCACATCAGAGAGTATATTTATAAAGACAGCCTTATCACTCAATGTTGATTATATGCTAATCCATATTAGAGTGATCAAAGCTAAAAATGACATGTTGGTATTTGTTAGAGTGTATATATTTAAAGACAGCCTAATCACTCTGTGTTGATTACATGTTGGTTCATGTTAGGGTGGTCAGTGCTAAAGATTGTCTTTAATCTATGTTAGAATGGTAAAAGCTAAAGATTACATGTTGGTTCTATGTTAGAAGGTCAGAGCTATAGATTACATGTTGGTCCCTGCTAGAGAGGTCTAAAGATTACATGTTGGTCCATGTTAGAATGGTCAAAGCTAAAGATTACATGTTGGTCCATGTTAAAGCGGTCAATGCTAAAGATTACATATTATTTCATTTTAGGGTGGTCAGTGCTAAAGATTACATATTTGACCATGTTATAGAATGTACGTTTTTGAAAAAAAAAAAACAGATTTATCAAACAATTTTTACTACATTCTGATTCATGTTAGAGTGGTCAGAGTTTATTCATTAAATTTTGTTTTATTTTAGAGTGGTAAAAGATAAAGAATGCCTGTTGGCTTAGATAAAGGTGGTCAGAGCTAAACATTACATTTTAGTGTGTTTTAGAGTGGTCAAAGCTAAACATTAAATTTTAGTCAATTTTAGAGTTTTCAAAGCTAAAGAATACCTGTTGGTCTATGTTAGACTGATCAAGGCTAAAGAATACCTGTTGGCTTATGTTAAGGTGGTCAGAGATAGAGATTACCTCCTGGTTGATATAAAAGTCTAAATGTTTAAAAACATCCTTTTTAATCAAAGTTTTTTGTGTGTTAACAGCTATTCATATCAAGAGCCGCCATCTGATTGATTTGCTCTCTCTGCATGCTGTCGATGGTAATGGTTACATGAGTATGTTTTCCCGAGCTTTGCTAATAGAATTTTGTCTCCCTGTCTGTTAAAGATGATTGAGGTTTGAGAAGATTTTACCCCAGCTTTGCTAATAGAATTTTGTCTCCCTGTCTGTTAAAGATGATTGAGGCTTGAGAAGATTTTACCCCAGCCAGCTGTCTGTTAAAGATGATTGAGGTTTGAGAAGAATTTTGTCTCCCTGTCTGTTATGATTGAGGTTTGAGAAGATTTTTACCCCAGCTTTGCTAATAGAATTTTGTCTCCCTGTCTGTTAAAGATGATTGAGGCTTGGGAAGATTTTACCCCAGCTTTGCTAATAGAATTTTGTCTCCCTGTCTGTTAAAGATGATTGAGGTTTGAGAAGATTTTACCCCAGCTTTGCTAATAGAATTTTGTCTCCCTGTCTGTTAAAGATGATTGAGGTTTGAGAAGATTTTACCCCAGCTTTGCTAATAGAATTTTGTCTCCCTGTCTGTTAAAGATGATTGAGGCTTGAGAAGATTTTACCCCAGCTTTGCAGCTGTCTGCTAATAGATTTTAAGCTTTGCTAATAGAATTTTGTCTCCCTGTCTGTTAAAGATGATTGAGGCTTGAGAAGATTTTACCCCAGCTTTGCTAATAGAATTTTGTCTCCCTGTCTGTTTAAGATGAATGTTGAATTAAGAATTGACATTACAGCACTCAGGACACTCCCATAAGTGCTCAGTCCCTATCTTCAGCAACAAGCGAAGAGTTCCAATTCTGATGGTACCAGTAACCGTGTGATTGTTTATCCCTCTCATCCTTCCCCTGAGTGTTGAGCGTCTGCCAGATCCCCATAGTAACTCCTTGTTAAAGATGATTGAGGCTTGAACACATTTTTTCCCTACCTTTGCTAACAGAATTTGTCTCCCTGTCTGTTAAAGATGATTGACATTTGAGAACACTTTAGCCAACATTGCCAATAGAATTTGTCTCCTTATTTACTAATGACGATTGAGGCTTGAGAAGATTTTACCCTAACCTTGTTGATATCTTTTGTCTCCCTGTCTGTTAAAGTTATTGAGGCTTGAGAAAATTTTGCCCTACCTTTGCTAACAGAATTGGTCTCCCTGTCTGTTAAAGATGATTGAGGCTTGAGAAGATTTTACCCCAGCTTTGCTAATAGAATTTTGTCTCCCTGTCTGTTAAAGATGATTGAGGCTTGGGAAGGTTTCGCCTTAGCCTTGCTAATAGAATTTGTCTCCCTATCTGTTAAAGATGACTGAGGCTTGAGAAAACTTTGCCCTACATTTACTAAAAGAATTTGTCTCCATATCTGTTTAAGTCATTTGCAGTGACAAAAATGACAAAAAGTGAGTTAAGTATTATGTAAAACCTGTGTTCTTATATGCATATGAGGTGGACAAAAAGCAGACAAGTTGTAAAACATTTACTTATCGTGAAGATGTTGTATTTGAGAAAAATACAAAGAATATCATGGAAGGATAGAAAGAAGAAAAAACCAAATGAGAGAGTCTTCCCTCGGGACAGGTGAAAGATGATTAGAAGTAGAATGGACTCGAGAACTTACTTGGAAACAGTTGGCAAGATTGATGTAAAAAAAGGCATTGGAAGAGGAAAATGAAAAAAAGGCATTGGAAGGCAAAGAGATAAATATCTTAATGGTTTGGTATGTGGATAGAGAAAAGCATGCCTTGTTTGTTCCGTTGATGCGTTTGTACAATCACTATTCCTCCAGTGTCGCTCATGAATCTTTGCAATCATTTACCTGGAACCTGTTCAGTCATGTCCCCTGTTTTGCTGTTTACAAATCTTACCAATCATTTTCTTTAATTAAATTAAAGTTAAAGTCAAGATAATCGACCTTATTTCATTAGGTTTTATCACATATGGCTTGTTCTCTCTCAGTGGAGTTTGTATGATGCTCTCTAGGTAGCTAGCCCTTCTGCAGAGGAATGAACAGACTTTAACTGAACCCTTTGAAAATAACGTTAGTTCATTTGTTCATTCATCCATGGAATAGCTAGTCACCTTCTGAGAGTTTTCACACAAAGCACAAACTGCTTAGCTCCAGAGACGATTCCCATGGGTAGCCATAACAATTGTAGTCATGAACCAATTTATGTTGCCCATGAAACAATATCTTGACCTTCAGAGCATGGAGACAAAAAAAAAAAAAAAACTTGTGCACATCACCATGGAGATATATGCATCATTAATATATCTTTCCAATCATTTGCCTTACCTCTACCATCTATGAATCTGTCCAATCATTTCCTGTTTTACTATTCATTATTATTATCTTTCAGATTATTTACTTTGCTTCTGTCCTCATTGAATTTATCCAAACATTTGCTTTGCCCATGTTATCAATTAATTTGTCAACTCAATGACCCTTCCTGTGCCATCTTTGTATTCATGAATGTGTGCTGTCATATTCCCTGCTTTTGCCATTCTTGATATTGTGTCAGAAAAAGTTATCATACTCTATGCAATGTGGTCAGGGATACAAGGAATGTTTACTTTTCTGCACTACATTTTCTCTAGTAGGCTGTTTTTACAGTCATTGTTAGTTAATTTATTCTGTAGGTTTAATTGAAAAAAAAAAAACTGTAATTGTATTGTAACCCTCTTCCACCAAGAACACTTAAAAAAAAAAGGGTAATGACATTGTTGCTATTGCATAACAATACCTTTTAGAAACAATTGTACACAGGTCACTAATAAATTCATGAAAAATTTATTCATCTCATTTGTTTTTTGCTAAATTTGTACAGATGTATAAAGGGATTGATCAGTGAACACAAACAAAGTGAAGCATTAAATAGAACACATTGCTCTAAGCCACTTGGCTCAAAAGACCTTCCTCCCCAGAAATTAACTATGTGTCTCGTAAACAGGTCACTAAAGACAAGCTGGAAAGATGACATTAACAGGAAAACTGGCCTCAACCGGAAGTGTCGGTTTTGTGGCTCTCTGGCAAAAGGACTAGTCAGTTATTTGCCATTTTGACAGAGGAGATTGGCTGCAACGAACCCTCTTACCCTGGTTGTACACTCCAGCAGACCTTTGTTCATTCATCCTATGGTGTTACCTTCGCACTTGTCTTGCCTTGAACTTTTCCATCCAGTAAGGTTATTATACAATTTTAATGTGGCCAAAGTAAGTCACTCTCTTTCTGCCTCTCTTCCCCTCCCTCTCTCTCTCTCTCTTTTTCTTTCTTTCCACCCTTCTCTCTTGTCAACTTAAAAAAAAAAAGATTCTATACCCTTATGATCCCCTAATGGGTTCCGGGGCCCCATTTGGGGGGGGGGGGGGGTTGTAAGGACCCACTGCCCCCGAGAAGCTTGTCATAAATTGCGACTAATTATTGGTTTTCTATCTTGGGCTGAAAGGCACAGATATTTCAGACTAGCTGTAAACCACATCACAATATGCCAACCACCTGTTTAAGGATGAATGCAAAAGAAGCAGAACAGCAATTTATGCAATTTTTCCTTTTCAGACAATTGATATTTTTATTGCATGTGTAGATTGCTTTGCTTACTGTTTTATGGTTGTCATAAATTGGTTTTGACTTGTTTTTTCTGCATTTTGTATATAAAGAATTTAGTCCTGAGCTATATAAGGATTATCGTAAGTCAGCAGGTTCTTCACAGAATGTCCTTCTGTTCACGCCATGCATGAAAGTCTCTCTCTCTCGCCAGTTCTGTAGCCGTATATGCTCTCATAGCCAATGCTTCTTCAGTATCTTATATCCAGCTTCGTGGAGGTTGACCTTTGTCTCATTTTCCAGAAACTGCACTCTCCATCACCGATCTCTCGAGGTCACCATAACATATATATATATATATATATATATATATATATATATATATATATATATATATATATATATATATATATATATATATATATATATATATATATATATATGTATATATATATATATATATATATATATATATATATATATATATATATATATATATATATATATATATATATATATATATATATATATATGTGGATATAGTATACAAATAAATTTGAATATTTAGAGACAGTATTTTTAAACACTGTTTTGTTGTCTGCATTGTTATTGGTATTATTACTCAAGCTGTTACATTTGGGTGTCATAGATTTTGTAGTCTGCAGTTGATTATTATAAATCTGTGTTGATGTTTTCTTGCCACATTAATTGCTTTATCTCTTTTAGTACCAAGAGACACATCATGCTTTGATTTATAACTTTTAAACTGTTTCTTGCTACTTAAGAGTTAATTGTGGAGTTTGTATTGTATTTGTTGATATTATGGAATAGTCAATCCATATGAGAAGTAGAACATGTAATCTGTGCAATACCACAATCACAAACTGTCAATTGAATGTTGCAGCTAAAAAACCTTCATCAGTATATGACACAAATGGACAGTGATACAGTAAAAATAAAAAAAATAACACATAAAATAACTTAGCATTATAGTGAAGCTGGTCACCAAATCTTCATCCATACTTGGTGACAGTATGTGTCTGCAAACATTACTTATGTATGAAAAATAGTCACATAAAGTCTATAATTTGAGTAAAATATACTTTGCCTGTGTTTATCTTACATCATGTTTCAGTCTTTGTTCCTGCTAACATTTAATGTGTTCTTGGATCTTTCACATGTGGTCACACAAACTAAAGAAATCTGGCCCTTTCAGCTGCTGTTTACACAAAAAAGAATTTAAGTGAAAGTATTAAAGTTCCATTTCCATACCATTTGCCTAATTAGGCATGTTGTGTTAGTTTCATATTTATATAGACAAATGTGAGCGCGGTCAGGAAATAGTGTAAAATTTAAATGCAAAGTTTTGCCCAGATATATGTATGGCTGGTTACTGATTTAAGAATCAAAATCATAGCACACTGAACATACTCATAGATGCTCAGTCTCCCTCACAAATATCTTAAGATGCATATGCTTACTGTTGTCTTAGCACACTGATTATACACCTCTTTCTCTTCCTCGCACACATCTCTTCTTACCGGACCCATTTCCATTTCCATGTTCACAAATTCTTACACATGTTATTTCATCTAACCTCATGTCTTCTGTCAGTATTCGTTCACAAATTGTCTTAGAATGTTCCTGTAACAATCACTTTTGAAGCCAGCAAAAATCTGTTTAATTCCCTCACACTCCAGCAAGTTCTGGACAGTATATCCACCTGTCACTATCATTTCTCTTGTAACTCCATTTTCTACTATCCATGTCAGAGCTGCTATGATTGCCACACCTCCATCTTCATGCTTGAAGTTGTAGACATAAACCCAGATATGCATACAAAGATACAAAAGCAATTAATAAAAGCTTATAAAAATGGACACTTAGTGATATGGTCAGTACCACACTACAGCCACCATTGCTTTCAGGACATTTCCTGATGTCCGTTCTAGACAGGACAGACCTTATAGCTAATTTCCATTTTTTTTTTTTTGAAATCCACCACTGTGGGGATCCAAACATTTGATCATCAGACCAGTAAGCAAGCATGCTAGCCACTGTGATACTGCTGGTCTCAGTGTATATTTAGCCACTTTAAACATCAAGACATGAAGTAAAAACCCTAGCTCAAGCAACAAGCGCTCAAGCGCTTGTGATCTAAAAGAGAAGCCCGCAACTGAACCCTTCAGAGTGCAAGAAAAAAAGTATGGCCACTTCACCTTGAACATCTTCTGGTGTTAGCTCAGCTGTAGGATACAGAGGTGCTGAACCACACATTGTGGTGTGCCAAGACCAGGGCTCATACTGGTCAAGACCGTATCCATCTTTCTGCTGTCCTTCTAGAAACAGGTTTTCTTCAAGGGACCTGACCATTATAAGTAGGCTTGACATTTTCTTTGAAGTTGGAGTACGTCCACCTGAGATTTAAGGAATCAACAGTCTGCATACAAATAAGACAGACCTGTAAAATGGATGTGCAGAACTTAAGTCTTACAGCAAGGCTAAAGATCAGGTGTGGACGAACAGCCAGGAGTTTCTGCTAGAGTTTATATCTGGCGAACAGGAAGAAGGAAAACTCAACTGTAGTCATTCCCCCTCTCACTTGGGCCTTTAAGAGTTATCACAAAGTCAGCACTTTTGTCTTGTCAGATGACAGTGTTACGTTGTGCTATGGGGAGGCACGAGAATCATCGCCCATGGCAAAGGCAAGTGTGACTAGCAAAGATCCACATTAAGAAAAGTTTTCCCACAATTAGAGCATGGGAATTGTATGACCATGTTGTTACCATCACATGTTTGGATATCCTTCTTCCTCAGACGCTCAGCTCTTAACCTATTTTCACTCACGTAAATCACAAAGTTGTCTGTTGAATAAAATTATAAATATAGAAATAAAAATTATTTGTGTTTCTTTTTGACAGCATCCATTTGAAGTGGGCATTATCCGACAGTTCACCTTTTCCTCAGCCTCCCAGCGGATGAGTGTCATCACCAGAACAATGGGAGAATCTCACATGGAGGTCTACTGCAAGGGAGCCCCGGAGAAAATTGCTTCTCTTTGCAAACCTGAAACAGGTAAACTGTTGTCTTGATTGATTTTCAATCTCTTCTTCTTCCGAAAAACCTGGTCTTTCATTACTGTTTTTCCCCCATTTGAGTTACGAGCACCCATTTTACTAATTAGAAATTTCCTCAACAGAGGAAACCACAGTCTGCATACAATTAAGCCAGATCTGTAAAAACGATATGCATGCAAAATTTAAGTTCTGCAGACCATAAGACCAGAAGTGGACGAACAACATAGCTTTCTGCCAAAGTTTACAGCTGGTGAACACTGAAAAGGAAATTTCTGTTCTTTTCATGCAACTGCTTTGTTTAATATTTGCAAATATTGGCACCGTTTAATCTTTCCAGACAATAGTATTACATTATTTGTGTTATGAGGAGACATGTGACTAACAGCCTGCGGTGAAGACGAGTGTTACTAGCAAGACCCGCCCACATTAAGAGAAGTCCTCCACAGATACAGCATTGGATTTTGGGGCTGTTGTTGTCATCATATGTGTTCAGAGTGTTTCTTCTTAGATGCTTAGCTATCATCCTTTCTGCAATAATGTCTTCCTTCATTTGAATACCCTTCCTGATTTGTCTCCACCACTCAACACGGTCCATGGTATTTACCAAACAATAATAATGTTGCCAAATGCATTGAACATATATGGACGTAACAGTTTTTTTTTTAAAATAATGTTTTCCCCAAATATACAGCTGTCAAGATTAACCAGCAAACCAGTTTGGCAGCATGAGTAGTATACAAATATGTTCTTTGAAATTAGTCATTAAGCGAAACAAGAGCCAAAAATAAATACCAGATGTTTTGTATTCTGTTGCAGTGCCTTTGGACTTTCACTCCATTCTCCATGGCTACTCCATCCAGGGATTCAGGGTCATCGCTTTGGCTTACAGAGCTATGGACCCCAAGATTACCTGGCATCAGGTTCACAGGATATCCAGGTTAGTTAACCAAGGTGGTCTTGATGGTAGAATATGTCTTCTTCTTCTTCTTCTTGTTCCTGTTCTTGTTCTACTTCTCCTCCTCCTCCTCTTCTTCTTCTTTTTCTTCTTCTTCTTCTTCTTCTTCTTCTTCTTCTTCTTCTTCTTCTTCTTCTTCTGCTTCTCCTTCTTTTCCTTATCGTTCTTCTGCTTCTCCTTGTGCTTCTCGTTCGGCTTTTCCTCCTCCTTTTCCTCCTTCTTTCCTCCTCCTTCTCCTCCTTTTCCTTTTTCTCCTTTTCCTTCTCCTACTCATCCTCCTCCTCTTCTTCTTCTTCTTCTTCTTATTTGTCTGCTCTCAAAGGTTGGCTGGTTAGAACGTGTTCTTTGTAGCTAGGCTGTGATATCAGCAGTTTTTTGGTCAAACACATCCAGTTTCAGTAAATCCTTTGTTAGTTGCCTTTTAGGAATTGCTTGTTAAAATCTAGACCGTTTTCCTCTTCCCCTCCCTCCACTCCAGTGGGGCTTCAGAACCCACATGGGGAGTAGAATATATATAAAAATGTGATTGGATTTTACTGTTTTTCAGTTATGACCTTTCTTCTTAACAGCCAAGTGACCTCCCCCTCTCCCTTTTTTCAATGAGAACCAAGCAACATGCAGTCATGATTTTATTTTTGTTTTGTTTGTTGACAGCAGCCAAAGAACACCAAGATTCTTCTTAAAATGGGCTGGTCTTGCTAGTCGCGCTTCTCCTGTGGCTGTGATTCCCATGTTTCTGTATAACACAGTATAACACTATCATCTGAAAAGATATAAAGGTGCCACCAAAATCAGCACTATAGTGTAGAAGATATGAACACAAGGATAATGAAAATGACTGTTGTTTGTTTGTCAGGGACAAGGTGGAGCATGACCTCAACTTCCTGGGACTGTTGGTGATGCAGAACCAGCTGAAACCTCAGACAGCTCCAGTCATCCAGACTCTGAAGGAGGCCAACATTCGGACAGTTATGGTTACAGGTAAACATCCCATTATCTTTTTCTTCTGTCTTTTATCCTCACATAGAGAGAACCATAGGTCCTCATCCAATTCACTCAGGTCCTCTTATCTTTTACGGCTCATTCCCCCCCCCCCCCCCCCCCCCTTTTCATCACTTCCTGTAGTTTTCTCCCTACTGTTTTTTTTTCTCCCCTTTTTAAAAAAAAAAATAACCATGGAAGATTTAGAGAAAAAACTTTTATTTTATACTATTAATGGATTGCTGATGATCTGGGTTCACTTTATAGACTATACATATGTATGAGCAAGTCTGTCCTTTCTAGTCACAATTAACTCTTTCTGTCTGATATTTCCAGAAGTGGCAGATTAGGATTTAAACAGGTCATGATTTAGATAGCATGTACAGATTTGCTGAAGCTAGACCTTATTCATATTTCCTTCATTTGTTTTAGGTCTTTAACTGCCAGTAGACTCCACCAAGTCTTCGTCTTCTTCCTAGCATTCACCGTCTGTAAACTCCACCTGAAAGTTCTGGTTATTCGTCCATTTCTGGACTTGGAGACTCCACCAAGTCTTCGTCTTCTTCCTAGCATTCACCGTCTGTAAACTCCACCTGAAAGTTCTGGTTATTCGTCCATTTCTGGACTTGGGTCTTGTTCCAGAACTTTGCTTGCACATCCTTTTAATAGCTCTGGCTTATTTGTGTGCAGACAATCTGGGTCTCATCTCTCAGCCAGATGCACTTCGACTTTGAAGGAAATACTCCTAGTTGCCTTGTATGACATGCTTTTTAGGAGGGCAATAGTCTGTTTTTTTCTTTCCCACCCTGAATTTGGCCTTAGAACCCATATGGTGTCACTCCACCTCTTTGCTCAGAAGAAAATAGAAGAATTGAAGTTAGTTTGCTGGAATGGTTTCCTATTCTGTAAAAGGTTTGCTGGAATAATTTTACATTCTACGAATTTCTAGATTTGGGTATGGGTTAGTCTAATTTCTGTGTTGTAACCATTGCCAGGAGACATGACGCAGACTGCCATCAGTGTGGCTCGCAACTGTGGAATGGTGGGAAAGGATGAGCGAGTGATCCTAGTCCACGCACATGCTCCAGATAAAGAACACCCTGCAAGAATTGAATGGGAGGAAGCAGAACACCCGGTCGTGACCCCAGCAGAAGAGGAAGCATTGGTGGCAAATGTGGTTGTGGAAAATGACACAGATCGAGAGGTGAGTCGCTCACACTGTGTATGAGCTATCATAAAATCTTACCCCACAATATACAGACTTTGCAAACTTCTGCTGCTAATATTTAAGTGCATATTATACTGTCTTTAAAAAAATGGTAGCATAATTTTTTAGGGCTATATAGGACGGGAGTCTAGGCTTTAAGGCCAAATGGCTAATGCAAGCAAAGCAAATTGTGCAGGTTAGAGATTTTTGGGGGTTCCCCAACAGAAAAAGTGTCCATCACCTAGCCTAAATTTCAAACCCAGGTTTCCAGCATGAAAGCTCAGTGTTTTAACCATTCAGTCAGCTGCCTTGCAGCTAAAAATAGCTACTAAAAATACTTTACAAACATTTGTAGCAGGTCCTTTGCAGAACGTTGCTGACATTGTTGTCTGCCTGAAGAGCCTGGTGTCTCACCAACTCTCCCATCTCCTGCGCTTTACCACCCAAGGTGTCATTTAGATCCTGTGCTTATCGGCACCTGCCCTACTTTTCTAGTACCATGCCTTCTGTTAGTTTTCTAATCCATTGTGTCGCTTGATGTGCCCAAAATATATCAGTTTCTAAGACAAGATGCTGTTTACTATCCATTCTTCCTTGAGGTTCAGATCTTTAAGGATGTCAGTTTTTTTTTTTTTTTAATTTGTCCATAGTATTATGAGAATCTCTCTGTAGCATCTCAGCTCAAAAGTCCCTTTTTTCTTCCTTAAGGACTGCATATTCTTTACAAGTGTGTGTTATCATACAGCTAAACTTTTTCAGTCCCATGGATTTAGCATCAGAGGCCCAAGAGGTAGTAAAGGGAAACGTAAAATCAGAACATTTTGCTTTCATTGGGCTTCTAGGTGGGAACCTGCGAATGAATGATGTGTTTCTTGGGACTGAAAGCATTTAAACTTAGTCAAGGTTTTAGCATCACTGCAATCGGATTTCCCCATATTTGCTTCATTCCTTTACCAGTGAAAATCAAATGATATGTCCCCTACTGTCGCATTTGAAAAACTAGTGAACAAACAATTAGCTCCGGAACAATCCAGAAATATTCGCACTTAGCAGATGCACATTTCAGTTGCCAGATGCGCCAAAACCAACAGTCGCCACCAAAAATGCAGTTCGACGTTGATGGAAGTAGTCGGGCATGAAAAGTTGACCATAACACTTAGAATTACTACAAAAGTTTTTCCACCAGCTCACATACGAACTGGCTACCAGCCATATTGAACACCACAACACATCCGCTGCACAAATGAAAGGCAATCCACAGGAGAAACACAATTCACAGGGCTGCACCAAGCACTAAACTCAGTAGCTCAGGCAGCGAAACTGTAGACTACCATCCACATGTGGAAACAGCACCAGCAAAGCGCTGCCGGATTTAAAAACAACTCTGAGGCGTAACATTCTGCCATGCCTCTACCAGTCTACCCCGGAAGTCCTAAAGAAAGAGTTAACAGTATGTAATGTAGGTAATCTTCAAACTAGAAGAAGATTAAGGGTCTGTGTAGTGGTCTGTAGGTGAAGTATTACCAAGCTTAAAACAATTATATTCTTTATTTGTTGTGTCAGACCTTTTTGTTATATATGATAGGAAAATCTGAAAACTGATTTAAAAAAAATTTTTTTTTTCAGCTTTGTGACTTTTGTGACAATTTCTTTTGTGTGTGATTGAGTTTTGTGGCCAGTATGTTGACCACATAACTCCTCAAATGCAGACTTATCAATAAAAATTATGGGCTCAGCGACATATCCTCAGCATGCCAATGTCAATAAAAAGACCATTTACTTGAGTAAATAATAAGAAAATTTAATTTTTTACATCAGGCGTTTCATGCTGGACAAATATTTTTTAGACCAGTCAGTCCTAAATATCATTTATAGTTTATATGCTTTGTTTAGTCTTTTGTTCTGGGTTGTTGGGTTGTGGAGGTACCTGATGGGCTTGTTTACGATTCTTTCTTTCTTTCTTTCTTTCTTTCTTTCTTTCTTTCTTTCTTTCTTTCTTTCTTTCTTTCTTTCTTTCTTTCTTTCTTTCTTTCTTTCTTTCTTTCTTTCTTTCTTTCTTTCTTTCTTTCTTTCTTTCTTTCTTTCTTTCTTTCTTTCTCTTTCTTTCTTTCTTTCTTTCTTTCTTTCTTTCTTTCTTTCTTTCTTTCTTTCTTTCTTTCTTTCTTTCTTTCTTTCTTTCTTTCTTTCTTTCTTTCTTTCTTTCTTTCTTTCTTTCTTTCTTGATTCATTATCTATTTCCTTTTTTTAATCTCTTCCTCCACCTCTTTCTTTTTTCCCTTTTCTATTTCTCTCTCTGTCTCTCTCTTTCCTTCTTTGTTTGTTTCTTTTTTTTTTTTCACTTGAACTGCAATGGACAGAATAGACATAATTAATGCCATATGAGAGACCTCAAATGTGGGGAAAATGAGTTCTCTCTTATTCAGAACGTGAAGTCTGTATACACCAACTGGAGCAGCGCAAGGTGAAAACCATGCAAGAGCTCACACTCTCAGCACATAACAGGGGTGGTCAGCTTAAACCCACTAAGAAACATGCTTAGGAGAAGATCACAGTTATTCTGGGTATGCCCGATGTGCAGTTCTTCTTCTTCACATTCACCGGATGTAAACTTTGGTGGAAAGTTCTGGTTGTTCGTCCACTTCTGGACTTTAATCTTGTTCCTGAACTTTAGTTTTGCTTGCACATCAATTTTACAGATCTGGGTTATTTGTATGCACACTGTTGGTTCCCATTGTGGGTTCGCTGCTTCGCAGAGCCAGACTTTTCCCCATTTACAATAGGGCCCTGGAACCAACACGGGGACATTTTGCATCGAAGATAATCTTGCAATGAACAGTGAACATTCTTTGTTTCTTCCTTCCTTCTTCCCTGTCTGATTCTCTCTATCTTTCTTTCTTTCCGTGTCTCCACTCCCTAGACACAACTCAGTCTTATTTTATTTTTCGCATAGTGATTCGATTGTTCCCATCAAACAATACATTACATGCCCACCTGTCTTCTGCCTGTAACAGTAGTTACAGTCTGTGGTTTATACTGGTTCTGGATACGTATAAGTCAGCTCACTTATATTCAGGGTTTGTAACATTTCGTGTCGCAGAACTCACCACTGCTGCAAAGTGGCAGCCATGACACCACTTGTTCAAGTTCTTCTGGCCAGGTTTGTAAGCATGGAGGCCAGTTTCTTTGTGCTTTAATTTTTATTTTTTTTATTTTTTTGGTTTGTTAAATATCAGGCTAACAGCAATTTTATTCCATTGCCATTTGTCAGATTGGAGTATTTATGCAGTTTGTTAAGTTGGTCTAATAGTTTTGTATATTCCAACTTAATATTTTCTGTGGTTGAGAATGGTTAATAAAATGTTTTCATACAAGCTAGCAATAACTACACCTTGGTAAAACCTCACTGGCTATGGTACCTCCATGGCGCAAAGCTGCGGTGGCATAGCGGCTAGACATTGGCTACCAGGTCGACCTAGCTTAAAATGGGTACCAGGTAGAGTTATGGGAAGTAAAGGTGGCCGGCACGATGTTGACCACATCATCCATCCGTGACTGACTGGTCAGCACAAATCTGAGTCCAGCCTCATATGCCTGAAGCACCTCTGGCGTTCAGAGGGTCCTTTACTTTTTTTAATTCAAGCAAGCAGTTATTATTACCTTCAATATGCTACTGTTAGAGAGCTGTAGTGGCAAAGATGGAGTGACCGTACGTCCCATTTCCCACCGGGAAAGCTCCATTAGGTGTGAACCTGGCCATCTCTTTGGTACTCCATAAAAACACCTATTGTCCTGTTTTAAAAAAGAACAGACACTCATAGTTATGTCTTTACATATGATTAGATTTCATGGTTTTAGACACTTAGTGACTGAAATGTGTTTATGGAAATTTTCATTGTAGCATTTTTCAGTACTGTTAAAGAACACATTGTTACGTTTATTTCTTGGTGACAGTGGGTCAGGTTTTAATACTTTTGAGGAGCCTTGTCCTGTCTTCAGCCCCATTTTCAGCTCAAGATTTTATAGCCACCCTAAGCAAAGTGATTAGTCCACTTGACTGTCATGATAATGGTCCTGGTCTCTTAGCAGTGACATGGTTGCAGTTAGCTGTGATTGTTTGAGAAAAATAACACAATACAGATAAAGTTATGTTACTTTTACACAAAAGTTAATAAAGTGGTATTATCCGTCTGTGATTTTTAAGAACAGTAACACCATATTTATAAAGTGCAGTTAATTATTTGTGACTTTGAATGATAACAGGGTATGATAAACAAACAACACAAAGGAAAGACTTGGTATAGACAAACTTCAGTGCGGTTTTTGTGCTTGATTATGTTTGATAAAGTATTTGATAGCATTTATAAATGTGAATTCAAAACAAATCCATATTGATAGAGAACAGGGATAAAGTGAAGATTCCGCATCATCATCATCATCATCATCATCATCATCATCGTCCTGCCATGCTGTTAGGTCACATAGAGCTTGCAGTATTCTTCCATTCTATTCAGTCTTGTACAAACCTTTCAGTTTTATGGATGGAATCCGGTACAGCACCCTTGGCCTCTGTCATCAAAATTTGTCTTAGTGTTTCTGTGGCGCATCCTTGTTTTCTTAGTCTTCTCCACATGATGTGCTCACTATATTGCCACCTTCTTTGTTTTATAACTGTTTATATTAGCAGTTCTCTATACATTTCTTTATACATGACAAGGCAGATGTGGTCAAGGCCCTTTGGGAACAAGCAACTGAATCAGTAGAGAAGCAAAATTATGCCTGGAGAGAATGAGGCACCTGGGTGTAACCAGAGGGTCTGGCCGGCTCACTACACTCAGAGGAAAGGCAAGACGGACATATAACCAGATTTTATTTAAGAGCTACTGTTGCCTTGCCAGGGCGCATCATAATTTCTTTCCTGCCCATACCATTACATTTTCCATCTTTTCAGTGTTTTTGAAAAATAGTTAATAATTACCACTGTGTTGAATGATGATATGATGAACTCCATTATTTATGACATTGTCTCTGTTTGATGTATTCAGGATCTTTTGAAAATATCTCATTTCTGATGCTTGCATTTTTTGTCCAAGTTCAGACATAAGGTCAATTTTCTGCAGCCCTATGTAAAGTTACTGATAATTAGTGCTCTAAGCGGTCATATTTTTGTTTTACGTGAGATTTTTTAAAAATCTCTATAATACTTGCTGTTTACTTGACAAGCTTTCTGTTTTGTACCCTAGGCCACTTTAACTGGATTCTAGATTCACTTGTTCTAGTTTTGTATCTTAAACGTGTATTGGAATATTTATGTCTTTGCGACTGTTTGTCACTCCTTTAGTCTTCTGCATTTATTTTCATGGCATACATAATTAACAGATGTTTAATAATGTGATCTATGAGTTCTTCTTATTTGTTCATTCGAGAACTAACGGCCGGAAAATTTTGCGTCTCAGCCGACACATCTGACTTCTTCCGGCATTTATTGCCCGGCAGAGTCTATGAGTTCGTCTAGCTCTTGTTCTTCTCGACTTACCCATCATTATGATCTGCAGATGTTAGATTTCTTGTCTCATCCTCCTGTGTTTTTTTTTTTTTTTCCCTTGAGCATCTGTCATTACTGTTTCTAGGAAAATATGAAACAGTGTTTGTTAGTTAGTTAGTTGGTTAATCGACAGATTATCCTCATTGCACATTGGACAAGTCCATGAACACTCAGATCCCTTCTTCAGTATATCCCCCAGTTTGTGGCAATTGATAACACTAGTTCTATGTTTGTTTACTATACTTCTTTTAACCTCAAGTTCGTGCAGTCTTTTGAGTGTTGCTGACACACCATTGTCTTCTGAATCATCTTCTTGTCCTGCCTCCTTGAGAGCATTGAGAATGTCGGCCCACTTCATTGCTTTTCCTATACCCACTATAGCCTTGTCAGTAAGCCAGTCCACTCGTTCCTTGAATCCATTCTGTCTCGATCTTCTTAAGCATGCTCATGGAATCAGTTAAAAAGCATGCATGGGATAAATTCTTGTCTCTAGGCGTATCATTGCATTTGTTACCGCCATCACCTCCATAGACAGACTACTTGTAGTTGAGACGAAAGCATCATCTTCTTCTTTTACAAAGCTGTAACAATGTTGTGGAGATGAGGCAGCCCCGCCTGACTCTTATTGTTGATCAAAACCATCTCCTTATTCCTCCATCAAGCATGTGGGCACTACTGGCTTTGGCATAGCACTGTTCTCTAGTGTATATGAGTGTTGTACCCAGATTATACTGTAAAAAAAAAAATTATATTCCAAAGTGCTGCATGTCGCATTTCGTCAAAGGTCTTTTTTGTTAACTATGTATACATGTTAAATATAGTTTTGGGAACAAAATTATTGTTTTGACAAGATGCATAATTGAAATATCTGCTCAACTGAACTTCTTCCATCACTGAAGCCTGTCTGTTCTGCCGATCTGATTTCTTTTTGGAGCTTAAATATGTTTATGAGTACACAGAGCATGACTATGCTAGGGTGACTCTAGAGACTGCTCTTCTGAGGTGGCGTTTGTGTTAGTTAAATTGTGAGTTTATTATTATATTGTCAAGCTCGCTAATCTACTTTTTTGTTCGGTTTTATATCATTCCATGATATTCTTCTTAGTGTTCACCAGCTGTGAACTCTGGCGGAAAGTTCTACTTGTTCTCCATTCTTGAACTTAGTCTTGTTCCAGAACTTGAGTTTCGCATGCACATCCATTTGTATTTTTTATTTGTATGCAGGCTGTTGGTTCCTTGTCTCTGAGGCAGATGCACTCAGACTTTGTCGGAAGCATCATTGATTAGTGCCTTGTACGCCATGCTTGTTGGGGGGGGGGGGGGGGGGGGGGGTGGGGGGGGGGGGGGAAAGTGAATCTATTCTTTATGCTCCCACCGAAGAACTGTTGAGACAAATTGTGCAATCAATTTGACATTGTAGGAAGTTGCCTTTTTTTGGGATGTAAATAGTTAGTGATTTTTAGTAATTTTACATTTGTAGTAAACTGACCTTTTTAGAAATTAGACATTTGTTAAAGAAATTGAAAAATTTGAAGTAAGTATATATATATATAAGAAATTAAACATTTTTAGCTATCGGTTTCAGTCGGGGGGGGGGGGGGGGGGTGAACAGGGTTAAAATCTTATGCATAACTGGTGTTGAGAAAACCTGAGAACAATATGTCTAGCATTGGAACACATAGGGGCGTATAAATAAAGGCAGACCCAAAAAACACTCAGAGAAAGGAGTTAGAGAATGAAGTTTAAAAAATAGGATAGAACAACTTGGTGTGATGTGAAAAACACTGGCATAGCAGAAATGTGGTTTTTGAGAAAAATACAAAAAATATCAAGATAGAAAAATCACTTTTAATGACAGAGTGTTTTAATCATAGATTTCTAATAATGTATTCTTCACAAATTTGTTGCATAGTTTATTAACATTTTATTTAACAACTTTTTGATTGTCTACAAATTTCTGATTGCTGTAGAAGTTAGCCTAGTTTTTATAATTTAGAACTGACATTTACATTTACATTGAATTAAAGTAAAGTAAAGGAAGTTGTTGTGATGTTGACTATATTGCCCACTGAGTGCCGATTGGTCTATAAAATATAGGTCTAGCACTATATGCCCAATATGCCTAATGGCGTGGAAAAGGGTCCTTTACTTTACTTACTCCTTTGTGATCCATAGACTAGCGATGTAGAGTGCATATTTTTTAGAAGTTAAGCTATAAAAATCACAGACCCATTGTAGTTGGTTGTCTCTACCACAGTCCTAGCGCTAACATATGTTATGAAAACTTTACCAAAATGATGGATACAGTGTTCAATAATGTAGGAGAAATTATACTTCTTCGGGACTTTAATATAAATGTCCTAAAATCCAACAACATGTGGGTAGACATAATTACCTTATATAATCTCCGACAACTAGTCAGACAAGCTACTAGATAACAAAATCGTCGTCAACTCCTATAGACCATATTTATGTAACATATCCTGATAACATTACAGAATGCAAGGTACCCATTACAGCAGTGAGTGATCATTACCCCGTAATTTGTGTGTCAGATAAAATAGGCATACAAAATTTTAAGCAAAAACATATTAGTATTAAATTTAGAAGCTATTAAAAATTTTAATCAAGATGTATTCCTACTAGACTTGCTCAGTTCAATTCTCGACCATGTTTATCAACTCCCTGATCCAGATGATGTTCTGGAATATTGGATCAAGACCTTCTTTTGCGTATTTGATAAACATGTGCCAGTTAAGGTCCGTGTGAAACATCAGACTAAATCCCCATGGATCACCCAGGAAGTCGTTGAAATTATGAGAGAGTGAGATAGGGCACATACAAATACAGATTTAATCACAAACTAGGGTCTACGAAACAAAGTCCAGTATGCCATTCATAAGGAGAAGAAGAAGTTTTTCAAAAATTAATAGTAGATAAAACAAACACCAAAGCTAAATGAAAGGCAATAAATACATTGACAAACAAAGGTACTTCAGCGCATTTGCTGACCTAAAATAACATCAGATGATTTCAGTAATTTCTTTGAAGCCGATATAGAAGAGCTAAAAGCCACAATACCAAATTGTCCTTGTGATTTATCCCTGATATCATCATTTTGCTGGAATAAATATTCTGAAGTTATCCCTTCTGACATACCTCTTATGTCAGTTGCTAAAGTATTTATACATCTCAACAGTCTCAGAAACAGTAATACATCAGGTGTAGACGGAATCAGCAGTAGGATCCTTCGCAGTGCTGCACCAGTTATTTGCTAGAAACATATTCATAATATAACATTTCCCTATTTAGATCGCAACAAACTTATAGTGGATAACCAATCAGGGTTTCGACCAAAATATTTTTGCCATACTGCCTCAACAAACATGATAGAAAACTAGCATCAGAATATTAACGATGAGAAAATATGTGGAGGGCTGTTTATAGACTTTAAGAAAGCTTTTGACATGATAGACCATAATATTCTTATAAGAAAATTAAAAACAATTAAATTTAACCCTAGGCTATAAAAGTTAATAAAATCCTTTTTGCAAAATAGAAAACATTTTGTCTCATACAATAAATACTATCGCGGACAACTACCTTAAATACTGGGGTTCCTCAAGGTTCGATTGTCTGCCCTCTTTTGTTCAATATTTACATAAATGATCTTCCCTTATGTCTATCATCGTTCTGTGATGTATTCGCAGACGACTGTACCATCTATGCAAATGCTCACACATGTAATGTACTAGAGTCGTTATTACATAAGCATTAAACAATATAGTCAAGTGGAGCAGTGCAAACCCTGTGCAAATAAACCTTAATAAATCAAAATCTATGCTAATAACGACCAGGCTAACGACTATCCAATTTAAATTCACATAGAGCGCTTCAATTCTACATTGGGAGGACTCAAGTAAAAAATGTATCTGAACACAAAGCACTAGGGTTGGTCATTGATGCACATCTAACATTCAGCCACTTGTAAAACAAACAGCTAAAAAGGTTTACTAACTTGCAAAAAATAAAAACTTTCTTGATGGACAGCCAAGAGAGAGATTCTTTATATCTCACATCCAGACATATATAAACTATTGCTCTACAGTATGGGATGGCTGTTCCTATTCTGTTATCAAGCGGTTGTCACTGCAAAAGTGTGCCATTCGCTTAATAAATAATAATCATGAGGCAGGGAGTTCCAAAACATGCAAAGGTCTTATGCTACTACGGCTTCGTGAACGTCTACTTTTCAATTTAGCACAATTTATTCATAAAATGCCATCCCAAAAGGCTCCATGTTACTTATGACCGTTGTTTAAATATAACGGAAGGCATGGTAAATGCCTAAACATATAACACATCTCTAAACCTAGGATAGACCTTTACAAAACAAGTTTGACGAATAACGCAGCTCAATTTTTGGAACTATCTTCCACAGCAAATCAAAAATAACACTACTCCCTATGTTCGAATATTGTATGAGCACAGATTACACGCCCCAGTAGAAAATAAATAATAGTTTAGAAATGGCACACTTTTTTCCTAGATTTAATGAAACTACTGTGGTTTAGGGTAGTTAGAAATGTGCACATTCCAGTGCTTGTATTGAATATTCTTGATGCTATTGATAATGTTGACTATTATGTGGTATGAATGAAATGATGTAAGAACAGAGGTAGGCCTTGAAGGGCAGAATGTGGGACAGGCCTGCTTGCCCAATTACAGTAGCCATGCCATTGTCTTGTAACCTGTCAGTACTGTTGTTAAGGATGTAAAGAGTGTTAAGCGCTTGACACCAGGATTCAGACAAACATGATGGCTAAAAAATGACACTTTTAAGCTTTTCATTTGAAGCCCCCTTGTAATTCTGTTAACAGTTGTCCTCCAGTGCCATGATACCAAACTGTCTAAATGCCTCTCCTCCCTTCCAGTTTTTATATAACAATATATATTACTCCTACATGCATCTGTTACAAATACTATACACAAACCCACATGCAAATGAGGGAGTAATACTTTATAATATTTATGTCTACTCCAGATCAGTTTGGAACACTTATATTGATCAAATACAACATACCTTGTGATCACCATCAAATGATATATTATATTATCATAGTCAGCATCACTGCACATTGGGTATTCCCATGGGTGCTTAGTCCTCTGAAGCAGCAGCCACCCCAAGGTACCTCTGCTGATTGCTCAATTGAGAAGTTGATTACACTTCCCCTCCTTGACCTCAAATACAGCACTGACATGCTTAACCAGGCTCCACTCTGAGGCCATATAATTGTGTTAGCTTCAGAGATTCTGTCCTGCAACAGTTGATAATGTGGTTCTACAAACCACTAATCTTATGTGACCATGACCAGTCTTATCTCTTGTTTACAGCTTAAATTTTGCTAGGAAAGCTTTGTTTTGTATTTTAAATAGTGCCTGCTCAAATATCTTTTGAAGCCAGACTGAGTTCAGAACCTCTGATTTTTCTCCTATGGTCTATTTGCACACACTGTGTATTCTCAATATGTAGTTTTCCCTTTCTGAACATTCAGTACCTGTACGTTTTGCAGAAGCATGGCGAGTCCCCCCCCCCCCCTCCCCCCCCCCCCCCCCCCCCCCCCCCCCCCCCCCCCCCCCCCCCCCCCCCACCAGGCTAGAACCCAGTCTGTGGATATACCACATCACAGAATGATGTTCCTGCTGCTCCCAGGCAAATATGAGTGTTTCTGCCACTTTGCTGCAACCACAGATACTTTTAAGTTCAAAAACATCTGGCCATTGGTGGAAAGGCATTTCATGTCATAACAGATTATTTCCCTGAGCTGCTGCCAAATGTCATAACAGATTATTTCCCTGAGCTGCTGCCAAAGGTTAGTATGGTAGATATTTTCTTCATAAATCAGCTACTGTTGGTTGTAAATGTTAGTTCAAGCTTTGAAAAACCTCTGAATAGACTAATCTGAAAAATGTTTCAGATATGTCTAGCTTGAAGACCTGAAGCTGGATATAAAGTTTTAGAAAACATCAAAAGTAGAAGTTACAAACATTATCAAATGCCTGTATGATGGAAAGGCTGCTAGTCCAGAAGAGATTCCAACAGAAGCTATTAATAACATCACCTGAACTATAGCACAAATAGCTTAAAGGAGATATAGGGACACCTAAAACATGGAGAAGAGAGTCAGAGACAGAGAGAGATAATATGGGAAAGATGGTTGACAGCCTAAGTCTCGGTGAGAAAAACACTGCAGAAAAATAAATATGTGATTTACTGTACACATTGAAGTCAAGCTCTCTTGTCTTGCTGTTTGGCGTATTACTTTGTCATTGTCTTACCTTCTTCATGTGTGAAATTTTTTTTTTTTAAATTTACTTTTTTGTTTTGTTTCCATATCTGAGCTGTGATATGAATAAGATGCTGGAATGAGATTCCATCTATGACATTTGAATGGTTGCACAGGAAAGAACAGAGGGAAAGACTAAACTGCCAGCCCATGTGATGTATAACAGCACAGAAGGATGATGGTAATGTGAAATTTGTACCGGGTCCTATGTACGTTTTTCAGCCCTAAAAGAGACTTTCCTTGCCATTCATGATTCGCGTGTCGCAGGGCTTGTCTAATGTTGCAGGGGTGTCATGCTTAGTGATTGGCTACCAGCACATAGCATTTTACTAGTTGTTGTCACTGGCCAGGGATATCGCGTGTTGTATATTCCAGGATGTGAGAGCTTTTAATGGTCCCAAAACATGCAGAACTGCCCCCCCCCCCCCTTTTCCATGAGAGAGTGCAGTCTATGTCCCACAACACAGTGCAGCCTACGTCCCATGACTGCATGCAGCCTAGGTCGCATAACTGTATGCAGCGTAAATTATAGGCTGCATGCAGTTCTGGGACGTAGCCTGCACTGTCTAGTGGGATGTAGGCTGCACTCTCTCGTAGGGGCTTGGGGTTAGGGTCAGTTCTGCATGTTTTGGGACCATATCGCCGACTGGTGGCAAAGTGCGACACTGTATTGTAGGACAAGCCCTAGGACACTGCGATTTATGAATGGGGCGGAAAACAGAAATAGACCTTGTACCATTAGACCAAACTGTTGGCATTGCATTCTTTTGCTAGGCATCATTGCAAGGTTGATTATTACCTGATAAATATTTCTTTTTTTCTACAGATTTGTGTCCAGGGCACGATCTTTGCCCGAATGTCACCTGACCAGAAGTGCCAGCTGATAGAACAACTACAGAAACTTGAGTAAGATTTTTTAAACAGTAAAATCCTACTAAAATAGTAGGCTTTGATTCTGTGCAGTTGAGTTAAGTTAAATAGATTTAAGTGGAGTTAAGTGTAGTTAAAAAACGACATCACAGCTTCGAGACATTCCCATAGCTGCTCTCTCACCATCTTTAGCAGCCAGTGCAGAGTTCCAGTTCCAGTGGTACCATTCTGTGCACTTACAGAATAGGAAGTAGGCAACTTTCAGAATAACTAGTAGGCACCGGGTGAATAGCAAGTAGCCATCTTTAGAACAATAAGTAGGCACTTTAAAATAGCTAGTATGCACCTGCAGATTATCAAGATAAAAAGTTGAATAATATTACGTGTATATTCTGTAATAAATGCATAACAGTTTTGTGTCTGTGTATAGTGTGTGTGTGTGTGTGCATGCAAACAGTGTGTGCATACATGCGTGCATGCAAATAATAATAGTGTACATTTTGAGTTAAGTAAACTAGTAAAGAATTTAGAATCTTTCCATGAGGGACATTTTGGATAAACCAGCTGGCAAAGATCAGCCATGTTGTCAGTATTGGTCAGTATAAATCATCATCATTTTGTGCATTTATACGTCACAGTCTAGTTTCACTGTCTAGTCCCCCATTCCATTCTGCCCTATGCAGTCCTTTCGGTAAACTATGCTAAAAAGAAGAAACAATTTTGGAAATATTGGTGTTCAGTTTTGTTCTCTATTTCAATCATTTGCTTTGGCTATCAACATTGGTGTAAGGTTGTATACATTTGGAATTAAGTGTGGATCCCAGGGAAAAAAAAAGGTTATGTGAGAGGAATGCCTGTGTGGGTTCCGGGGCCGCATTGTGGGGGAAACAAAAGTAGATTCGGAAAAACAAGAATTTACCCCCTGCCTCCCTAACAAGCATGTCATAAAAGTAGTCTAATTGGGCGCTTCCTAAGAAGTTGATGTGCATTTGCCTGAAAGGCAAAGAACTAATAATCTGCATACAGATAACCCAGATCTGTAAAAGGGATGTGCACGCAACACCCACGTTTTGTAACAGGACTGGTCCAGAAATGGACAACCAACCAGAACTTTCTGCTGGAGTTTATAGTTACTGAACACTAAGAAGAAGATGCCATTTTGAACATGTGAATGTTCAGTTTTGTTCTCAACTTCAGATGTTCGATTTGACCTCAGATCACAGATCTGTAGATGGTGTTACATGTGAATGAATGCCAGTTAGATGATGTAATCTCACAAGAAGCAGCAACTTGTGTATTGTATACATTTGGAATCAAGTATGGGTCATGGGAGAAAGGTCATGTGAGAGGAGGAGTTTAGTATGTATACAGTCAGGGTGCTACAGGAGCAGCATCACCTACACCTTGAGACATTTGCTGTGTGAGATGGAGCATCTGTAGGTGTGTTCGTTGTGCTAGGATGTTGATGTTGAAATCAGTAATCTCTTTATTTTCAGCTACACTGTGGGGATGTGTGGTGATGGAGCTAATGATTGTGAGGTCAGTGGTTATTGACTTCTTTCAAGTAGAGCTGCACTTTAATAGATCAAATCATTTCCTGTTTTGTTTTGTTGTGCTCTGTCTTGTCTTGTTCTGTCTTGTCTTTTGATTTAATTTTGTGTTTTGTACTGTACTGTCTTGTTCATTTAAATGTCAATGTCTAGTCTTGTTCTTTCTTGTCTTGTTCTGTTTTTTTTTTTCTTTCCCATCTTGTTTTATTCTGTCCTGTCCTATTTTACATTGTCCGGTCTTCTTTTGTAGAATTACAGCAAAAGGTATTTTAAGATATGGAGGAACATAGCGGTATAGATTAGGGCATTATGATAATAAGTAAGAGAGTTTATGAATGAGGAGATCATACAGCTATTGTAGGAATGTTGTATGCCCCAACCCACAACTGACTCAATTAGTGTATAATTAAAACAAATTCATGGAGAGTCACTGGTGTCAGTAGTTATCAGTATGTCATAATTGTAGCTGACTCACAGAGCATGTTGAGACAGATAGAGACCAGTATGCTCCGTGAAAAGTGGCACATATCACTTCAGAGGTCCTGGGTAGTTAGTATCCTTTGGACATTTTCCCCAGGATATGCTGGTGCATTAGGAAATGAACAGGCAGATAGACTGGCTTTTTCTGCACTGCTTGGTGGTGAATTAATGCATGACAAGCTAGATGTTGTAGCGGTCTTTTGTGGGCGAGTGAACAGTGCGAAAGCACAGATGGATGATCATTGTCTGAAGAGAACGGTACTGCGAGGAGTGACCAGGGGGGATCTGGTCAACGATCAGCACTCAGGGGATAGGGGAGGCAGATATACAATCAGACTGCTATTGGTACCATTAGAACTGCGCTTGCTGCTGAAGATAGGGACAAAGCACTTATGGGAATGTCCCGAGTGCTGTGATGTCGATTCTTAATTAAATATTAAGCATTTATACACACACACACACACACACACACACACACACACACACACACACACACACACCACACACACACACACACACACACACACACACACACACACACACCCATCACACCACACACACACACCACACACACACACCACACACACACACCACACACACACCACACACACCACACACACACACACACACACACACACACACACACACACACACAAAACATGTTGTGATTTTGATTGACTCACAAAGCATGATAGGAAAGATGAAGAAGGGCATGCTACATGCAGAGTGGCAAGCATCACTTCAGAAGTCCCCAGCATTTTGAGACTTTTGAATCTTTTTCTCAGCAGCTTTTGTGTGTGTGGGATATGAACAGACAGACAGATTGGCTGGTGCTGCACCACTGTTAAATTAATACATGATAAACAGGATGTGGTCAAGGCTGTTTGGGAGCAAGTGAACAATGTAGAAGCAGGAATAAATCATTATGGTTTGACGAGAATGGTACAGCAGGAAGTGGCCAAGAAATCTGACAAAAAACCAACACTAAGAAGAAAGGCAAGAAGGACATACAGTGATACTGCTGCTGATGCCATCAGAATTGGAAGTCTTCACTGGCTGCTAAAAATGTGGACAGAGCACTAAGCAGGATGTCTAGAGTACCCTGTTGTCAGTTTTGTAACTCCCCAGCTTCTAAATTTTAAAAAAGATAGGGGTATACTGGGCACAATCTGAGGCGAAGCCGACCCAAAAGATTCACAAAACAGGTGCTAAATTGAACAAGAAATTGACAGAGGAAGTGATGCACTTGAGAAACCATACAATGGATATTAATAAGAGAAGCCAGAACTGCTGAACTGGATTCTATACAAGATGTAGAATGCAAAAAGATTGACTGTGAGCCTTATGTAACATATAAACAACATACTGGGATAATTATATACACAGTATCCACAGTTTTCATACATAGGAGGAAAAACAATGCTGTTACAAGATTAATTCATGGTATATGAATTAGGTAGATAGATTATATAAATAAATATGATTTCCGTTTAAAAAAAGTGTTCAATTTTCATAGATATGGAAACTTATGGAACACCCGATGTGTACGCACACGTATATATACAACATTGTGTACAATGATTTGTATTTTCAGGCTCTGAAGGCAGCACATGCTGGCATCT
Organism: Candidula unifasciata; assembly: GCA_905116865.2. Lineage (NCBI taxonomy): Eukaryota > Metazoa > Mollusca > Gastropoda > Stylommatophora > Geomitridae > Candidula > Candidula unifasciata. The sequence continues at coordinate 51,709 of CAJHNH020003251.1, forward strand.
CCTTGTCAGAGGCTGAGGCTTCTGTGGCGGCTCCATTCACTTCCTGCGTCAACAATATTGAGTGTGTTGTCATTGCCATGAGGTACGGCAAGCCCTTTGTTGTACTAAGTGCTGCTTGATTGTTTCCATATATAACTTTGTGTCTTCTCTCTCACAGACATAATGTGTGCCCATGTTTGCATGCACGCGCACGCACACACATCCCCCTTCCCCCTTCACTACCTCCTCTGCATACATGTGCGCAGAGAGAGATGAGTCTTGGCCACATAAAAATTATGATTATACAGGCTTTCTGTCTCTGCTACCTTAGATTGTAGAAAAGTAGTTTTGGGGCTTTATTTATTTAAGAAATAAAAAGAGGGAGAGAGAGCAATGCAGACACAAGTAAACTCATGCACTCACATGGTCATGCATGCAAACACACACACACACACACTCATACATACACACTTTGCGTACACACACGTACCACATAGACATATACATAAACCACTTGCACACACATACCTACATACACGTATAAACAAACCACATGCACACATGCTCAAACAGTGAAATAAATTTAAGAAGGAGAGAGAGAGATCAATGTAGACCTGAGTTTTTTCATGCACACATATGCCCATACACACACTACATACACAGATGCATACTCACATGCATCACAGACACACATTCGCCCACACATGCACACACACATGTGCACTTCACATGCACAGACACACACCACATACACATTTCACATGCACATACACATTTCACATACACACACTCATACCAGACACATACAACACATGCAAACACACACACACCGCATGCTGTCACACTCACACAATGGAACAAATTACAGCCAGGTATCGGACAACAATTTTAACTGAGCCTCTCCTGTGCTCCATAGGGAAGGCAGAGCAGCATTGGTGACCTCTTTTGGCTGCTTCAAGTACATGGCTCTTTACAGTTTCATCCAGTTTATTTCTGTGCTGATACTCTACACAGTAAGTTGTATGTATGTGCCCCCACATGTGGGGGTTCCAGAACCCAACAGGCCTGTCATAAAATGCTAATAATTAAGGGTGTGCTGATGTGTTGGGATGAAAGATGCAGAAATTGCAGCCTAGCTGTTAATCACAACGCAACATATCGGCTGCCCTTTTGAGGGTAACCATGAAACAACAAACTAACAAACATACTTTTTTTTTCCCAAAGGGTCACAAATTGAAAATGCAAGCCTGTCTTACATTTTGGCTTCCAAACACTCATCTTTCAAACTGCAACTGTATTCTGTCATAAAAGCTTGTTTTGTTCATAAAACAATATACTTAATTTGAATGTCAAGTAAAACACAAAAGACTTGGTGGTATATGCATACAATATACATATATACATACACATGCACACACATGCATGCATGTGTGCACACACATGCGCGTGCACACACAGACACACACACAAGTCACACACTAGGAAGGTGAAGAAGAAAAAAATGTGTGTATATTATATTGTATTGGTTTATAATATGTTGCAGTGATCGCGTAGTTGCTGGAGGCTTGCTTACTGTTCTGAAGGTCAAGTGTTCAAATCTGCATAAACGTGGAATTTTTTTTTTTCAAATTGGCTGCTAAGTCTACCCAACCTGAAATGGGTACTAGATATAGTCTTAATCTTATCAAGATTTCAACTTCACTGCAGTCGGGTTTCTCCATACTAGCTCCATTCCTGTGCCAGTGCAAATCAACTAAAATATCCCTCACTGTCGCATTTGAAAAAGAATGAATCCCAGAACAATCCAGAAAAATGCACCCGCAGAAATGGACAGGGTACTAGATAATGTCCTGTGAAGTAAACGGGGCCTGCATGATATTGACCACCTCACCCACCAGAGGGCCAATTGGTCTAAACGAATACGTGTTTAGCTCAAGTGCTTGATGCACCAGTGCTTTGAAAAGGGTCCTTGACTTAACTGCTTTGTGATGCAGTGTTTAGCTCTCTTCTTCACTGCCTGTCTTTCTTAGAGAATTCTCATTTTATGAGCTTGGTCAATGCAGAAAACTCTTGTGTGCTCAGATGAAATTAAGGGATGCTTGCCAGTGTGCATGGAGCATACCTGTCTCCACCTTTCATAACATAAGCACCCCATTCCCATCTTCAGCAGCAAGTGCAGAGTTCCATTTTCGATGGCACCAGTAGCAGTTTGATGGTATGTCCATCTCACCCCTCCCCTGAGTGTTGAACGACGGCCATATCCCCTCATCTCTCACTGCTGCACCATTGTCTTCCGACCATGATTATCTGTCTGTGCCTCTGCACTGTTTATTTGTTCCCAAAGGGCCCTTTCAACATCTAGCCTGTCATGCATCTGTTTATCACCAAGTGGTACAGAACCAGCCAGTCTATCTGCCTGTTCATTTCCTAACACAGTGATATGACCTGGAGAAAATATCCAAAGAACTCTTGACTACCTGGGGCATCTTAAACGATGCTTGTCACTCTACGTAGAGCATGCCTGTCTCCACCTTTCTTAACATACTCAGATGAAAATCCACACTCGGCTGAGGACTCTCAATAGATCACTCCCATTGGCAGCAGAACAAGCAGCCACCCGTGCAATAAACATGTCCTGTTTCCCATGTGTTTTCTGGGGTCTCATTTTTGGGAGAAAAAAGAATACACCCATTGCTCTTTAACAAGCATGTACTGAAAAGTGACTAATTAAAGATTTTCTGAAATTGGTTGCTTTTGGCCAAAAGGGCTGATATCACACCCTAGCTGTAAACCAGAACACAATGTGCCGCTTCTTCTTTTAAGGACAAATGTAAAATAATAATACCAGGCTATGAACATGATGCTGATAATCACAACAGGTAATCTTCTATTTAAAAGTGACACTTCACCCACCTCACCTGGATCTACATACATGGCCTTGGTGGAGTGAAAAGGTAGTGAACAAGCAGACCAGTTGGCAAGTAGTGCACTAATATATATAGGAAGAAATATGGACAGAGCTGATAGTCAAGCTGTACGGACTAGACTGGTGGATAATGGAGTCTAAAAAAAAATGCTAACCTGACTATAGGACCTGGGAGTGATGACTAGCCAGGCATGCCATGATGTATTTGGTGTAAAAGTCGGAGTCATTTTAACCAGCTTCTATGTTGAAATGGCTGCTGCATCGAAGGACTGAGCACACATGGAGATGCCTTGTGTGCAGTGACATCAGTTGTTACATAACATTTTCATCAAACTTGTGAAATGTAATGTTTTATTCAAAACAATAACAATAAATAAATAATATCTCTTTCATGCAGTCGGACACTAATTTATCAGACTTTGAGTTTCTGTACATCGACCTGGCTATCACTACAACTGTTGCTATACTGAGTAAGTGCTTTTTGTGTATCAGTCTCTTACATGGAAGAGGTTATCTGTGGTTCATGGCTAGAACACTTTTTTAAAATCCAGAAACCATGAGTTAATTAACACTCTATCTTGGTACTATAGATATTGCAACCCTCTGGCCTTGATTACATTATAGGTACCATAAATCTAGGAGAAATGTGGCTTTTCTGCCTACCCCTGGGCGTGAGCCCAGACCACAAGGAGTTCGTCACCCGGTCGCCACACAGTCAGGTTTAACCAAATGAGCTAGTGAACCGGGCAGCTAGAACTCTCCCTTTATGCTATTGATGGCTCAGAATTCAAAACTGTGATGATAGCTTTGGTTTAATGAATTGAATTAAGACTGTGTTGCAAAAATATAAAATACAAGACTGAAAGGCATTCTTGGAACCCACATTGTAGAGAAAACAAATTAACCTTTACCCATTTTGCCCAGAGATACTGGCATTTTGGCATGGCATTAATTATTAATTACAAATCCTAAAGTAGCCAACATTGTGACATTATTTCTCTGCTCAGTACATTCCTTTTGATTACTCCCCTTAAAATATTTATGACAATTTTATAAATATTTAGAGATGTATTTTAAAAAGAATTCTTAGTGATATTTTTTTTTAAGCATTGTTTTCGGGAAAACTCGGCTTTTGGGATTTTTTCCCCTTGACCGATATGATTAAGTCACAGAACACATACCCCTAATTAAGAGTGGTCGCTGTCCTGTTGCAGCAACTACTTCACTTGTATTTTTTTTAAAACCAAATAACTGGTTTCATCAACAGTGGGAAACACGGCAGCCTACCACAAGCTGGTCAAGCAGACACCTCCAGGAAGTCTGGTCAGCATTCCCAACATTTTCTCCATCATCTCCCAGGTGCTGCTGTCACTGATGTTTCAGGTCGGAGCATATGTTTACCTTCATCAACAACCGTAAGTCTGTGTGTTGCTGTTTTCTGACTTGTGGGGGGGGGGGGGGGGTTTAGACCAACATAAAAAAGGGACGTCCAGAATAGGATGATGCAGTACCAACCCCACCATTTTTAGCTATTTGTGATTTCACTAGGCAATTTTACTTTCAGTAGTTTGCCATTGCTATCTGAATGGCCAGCTCTCAATACCACTGTTGAAAACAACACAAGGCCACCTGCTGCCAAATGGCCTGCAGCTGGGATTGAGCTTGCACCCTGGAATTATGAGACACACACAGTCTCTCACATAGGGAAGAGATAAAGGCAAATTGTGTGTGCATGCACGTGTGTGTGTGAGTGGGTTGTGTGAGTGTGAGGTTGGGTGGGGTGTGTATGTGATAGAGAGAGAGAGAGAGGGAGAAGGGAACTAATCTCTACTACAATGTAAAGAGGTATGCAAGCACTGAGATTGATTTTTGGAAGCTGAATGCCAATTATTATGTTGTATAAAGGGTCAAAATCAGGAAGGAAATAAGGACAAAAGAGAAAATGGTTGTGATAAGTTTAGAGCTGAATATTTTAGAAGGAATACATGAGCATTGGATGGCAACAGTTGTCTTGAAATTCCATAGACTTATCTTGACACGAGTGGGTCTTTCTAGGCACATGTGCCATCGCCATTAGCTGTGACTTCCGTGCCCACCTTTAGCACAGTATAACACTTTTGTGTGGAAAGACACTGTGGTGTAATAAATATAAAATTAGTTGCATATGATCTTCAAGACATCAGTCAATCGATTAGTGTCGGGACCAAATAGGGAAAGCCACGCCTGATGTATGCTTATCCATACTGTCATGGTAAATGTGCAGATAAAACAAGGTTAAAGGTCTCTAAAGTGCTGTAGAAGAATGTATCTGTTCGTATGGCCACTGAAGTCCTGGACATATGGGCAGCTCCCTGCTGATCTCCGGAGGGCACAGCTCATGACAATTAGGGAGCCCTACATACGGATGTGAGGTTAAGCAGTCACGTGCACAATGTGACGATTCCTTGGATGGGCCATGGACCAAAGCATCATGTGTCAGCTCTGCATTTATGGAAGCCTCCTTGGATGGCAGGGGATGCATGTGATTTGCCCCTGCCTTCACTTGAGGGCTGACCTGTCTAAAAACGGTTGCACTAGATGGGTTCTCCAAGGGCAACACCTGTAGATAGGGGAACAGAGAGAACACCACACAAATGAGGCTACGAAACTCTCTGGGAAGTTAACCCGGTCAACACATCATCGATGTAATCAGATATATAGGCCGAAAGGCGCAAATATCTAAACAGTGCTGTAAACAGGCAGAACGCTGTTATGTCACTCTGATGAACAAAACAAAACAAAAAGAAAAAGAATACTGATCGACCTGTTTGTCCCCTCGAGGCTGCTATCATTCTGAGATTAAAGCATTTCAGTGTGATGGCAGGCCAGCAAGGCAGATGCCATTCATCCCATTCAACCTCCAAAGGGCACCCGCATTAGCCATACCAGCCAGGTGTAACTTACAGTCCTGAGTGATGCAAGACATCACAGACCAACAACAGCATTTACTGGCTGTTGTGGTTTTACAAGGCAATTTTACATTCAGCTTTTACTGAATTGTCCTCGTGTGGGTTCTTATCCCCAAATTTAGAGGAGGGGGTGGGGATTTACTTGTTGCTCCTAGTAAGCCTGTCATACAATTTGGGGAACAAACTGAAGTCTAGACGTTAAAAACAGCCAGGTCTTTCCAGTGGAGTCTACAGCTAGTGAATACTGAGAAGAATGAGAACTGCACAGCACTCATACCAATTCAGTGCAAAACTGCCTGCCACCAAATTGCTTTACGGCTGACTTTGAACCCTGGTATGTTGAGATTATGAACTATGCTGACAACCCCTTGCCACAGAAGTCTGTGATCATATAACTGTTAACTAAAAATAATAACTATATTAAAACATAACTAAATTGCTGATTGTCACTGTTTAACTAGCATTAGCAGGGCTTTTTTTTCTGGTGGTGCTTTTTTAAGGCATCATTATTGTCAGTGCTTTAATAACATATATTTTTTGGTGAGTGCCTACACCTTTTTGTAGACATTTTATAGTCAGTACCGGCACCTTCTAGAGAGAGAAAGAGCCGTTAGTTAGTATATATCAAACATGATAAAGAATGACAAGTTGATATTTACATATGAAAAAGAAATCATCTTTGTCTACTTACACCAGCTTCTACACCAATTCTGCCCACAATGCTACAAATGCTACAGTACGTCATCATGATCCACTGAAGCCAGAGGTTCAAACCTGGGACAGCACAATTATATTCCTCCTCACTTCCTTCATGTACCTTGCCGTGGCCTTCACATTTTCAAAGGGGCCACCATTCCGCAAGCCAATCTATACTAATGGTGAGTACTTCCTGTTTTGTTTCATTGCAACTGGCACAGGAATGCAGCAGATATGGGGCGACACAACTTGACTGAAGCTGAAAATGGTTTGGCCATCTGACCAGAATGCCCTGGTACCAGCTGCCACAGAGAACTACGCTGAAGAAATATAATGGAACAGAAGATCCTTGCCTCTTCCCTCAACACCTCTATGAGGTAACTGGAGAAAGAGAAGAAGAAAATGAATCGCAAATAACATAACATAACATTTATAATCATATCTTAACATAACATAACTTGAATAATTATGATTTAACATAAAATATATAATCATAACATAATATCTATAATCAAAACATAACATCTTCTTCTTCTTCCACCTTGTACCTCAGCAAAGTGTCGGAAGTAGATGTAATGATCGTTAATAAGCTCTGTCAAGAGCACTATTAATACTGATGTTCATTTCTGTAAGGCTGTTCTTAATGCCATCACTCCATCTTTTCCAAGGCCTTCCACTCGCTCTATACCTGTTGTAACGTTATAGTGTGGCAGATAGTACCAGGGCATTCATGTTAGATGTCCAAACCACTTCATTTGTTGTTCTTTGATGACTTGTAAGACTGGCTTTATTCCTAGCATTCATCTGATTTCGTGATTTTGTATTTTGTCTTTCTTGAAACTCCTGCAGCTCTTCTAAGGCATTTCATCTCTGTTGTCACAATTTTACATTCATTGGAGGATGTAAGTGTCCAATTTTGGCATTAATAACACAGTGTTAGCCAAAAAAATAGTTCAAACAAAACATAAATAATCATAAAGACATGATGTGTGTAATCATAACATAACTAAAATGTATAATCAAAACATATCATGACATAACATGTACAACCTTATCTTGATATAGGAGGAATCTTATTTTTGAAATACTTTATATTTGTATTTTCAGTCATGTTTCTGTCAATTTTGGTGTTGCTGTTTGTGCTGTCAACATTGCTGTTGTTGTTTCCTTGGGGGCCAGTCTTGAATTTCTTCAGCGTGAGTACTGCATTGTGACTTATTTGTTACCTTTAGCTGTTTTAATTAGAAATCAGATGCATAGTCTGAATAGTATATATAGATATAGTATTCTCTGCCAGTGTCTTCTTGCTTAACAGACCCCCAGGACCATCCTTTCCTGGAAAAGATGCAAATATCTTGCAAGACTTTTTTCTCTTGAAGGAGCTGCAAAGCAACATGTAGCCCAGGGAACGTGTCTTGCCAGACTGTTTTCTCTTGAAGGAGCTGCGAAGCAACATATAGCCCAGGGAACGTGTCTTGCCAGACTGTTTTCTCTTGAAGGAGCTGCGAAGCAACATGTAGCCCAGGGAACGTGTCTTGCCAGACTGTTTTCTCTTGAAGGAGCTGCGAAGCAACATGTAGCCCAGGGAACATGTATTGCCAGACTGTTTTCTCTTGAAGGAGCTGTGAAGCAACATGTAGCCCAGGGAACGTGTATTGCCAGACTGTTTTCTCTTGAAGGAGCTGCGAAGCAACATGTAGCCCAGGGAACAAGTATTGCCAGACTGTTTTCTCTTGAAGGAGCTGCGAAGCAACATGTAGCCCAGGGAACGTGCAACATGTAGCCCAGGGAACGTGTCTTGCCAGACTGTTTTCTCTTGAAGGAGCTGCGAAGCAACATGTAGCCCAGGGAACATGTCTTGCCAGACTATTTTCTCCTGAAGGAGCTGCGAAGCAATACGTATCCCAGGAAACGTGTCTTGCCATACAGTTTTCTCTTGGAGAAGCAACAAAGCAACATATAGCCTGGGAACATGTCTTGCAAGACTGTTTTCTTCTGGAGGAGCTGCGAAGCAACATGTGGCCACGAGTAAATGTCTTGCAAGAATGTTTTCTCCTGGAGGAGTAGCGAAGCAACATTCCAGTTTATGATCCATAGTGGATGAAGTGCATGACCATATATTGCTGAGATAAGACACAAAATTCTTTTTAATTCTTAGGACTTTCTTTCCCCTTATATAAACTGGTATCTTGATACAAGTCATCTTTCTAGTTAGTCCAACTTGGTATATATCCTGTTTAGACACCCATAATTTTGCTTGGTATACCTTTGTTTGAAATGTGACTCACGTGCTAGAACTCAAAATGAATTGCGAGATTACGCACTACCTTTGTTCACCTCTCTCGAGACATAACTATGACTGCCCATGAACATTATTGTGTCTTACTACCATTCAGTGAACAACTCATGCTATAACCACATTTTCCTGTGATCTTTTTGTTTCTTCACATAAATATTTTTAGTAAATTCATTAACCATGAGTTCTAAGAAAGTTATTGAGAAGAGCTTTTGTATTTTTTTGTTTAAATTGTTTTATACAACCTCATTAATGTATAATATGCAAATAACAATAGGATTTTATTTCATTTGGGGAAATGTGTTTGGTATATGTCCTGTTTGGTATAAGTTTAAGGATCTGAAATGAATTTAGAACATATACTGAGGTACCACTGTACATTAGAAAGTGTTCTGGGAAGTAGAGGTAGCCAGCATGATATTGACTGACCTTATCATTCACTGAGTGCCGATTGGTCTATACAGATTTGCAGATACCATGCCATGTGAGATAAATCCAAGACCAATAAAGTTAATGCTTTTATGTTTACACCTTTATTTTAAATGTTTGGAAACACCAACTTTCACCAGCACATGCTTTCTTAGAGGCTCAAAGAGTTTGCTCAGGAAGATAGAGATGTACTAGGTCTGTAGATAGTGCTTTTGTCACTGAGGCAGTAGAGGCTGATGAAGATTAGTTTTACTTTCGTGCCAGGGCACAAAAGCATGCAGGAAATGAACAAGCTGATAGGCTTGCAGGTAAGGTTACTGTAAAGAGCGGACCAGCCATACATAGACCAGGCTGATGTACAACATATTCTACAAGAAGGAAGTAATTTGTAAAAACCAAGTGGTGACTGTGCATATGCAACCATGACCAGACTGCAAGAACAGCATTTTGAAAGGGATGTGGCCAGAGAAGAGCACTATGCTGGAAGCCAAAGAAGAATAAGAAACCAACACAGAACTGGTATCTTCAGCTGCTACATGCTGCAGGACTTACTGAGCTCGATTTCATGTGCAATGAGGATAATCAGTCAAATAACTAACTAAAAGATAATGCATACAGATAAAACTAATATGGAGAAAGAAATATATGTTGATGAGGAAAGATTGGAGGTAGTGGAAAATTGTGAATATCTTGGGTCATTGATTGCCAATAGTGGTGACACAATGAAAGAAATTAAACGACGACTATCAATTGCTCTTCAAAGACTAAAACAACTGAATAAATTATGGAGTGGGACAGATAACTACAAAAATTAGATTTCTAAAAGCATGCATCTTTCCCATTGCAACATACACTTGTGAGACCTGGACACTAACTAAACAAGCTAAACAGCGCATAAATGCTTTTGAATACAAATGTTATAGACTGGATCTAAGAATATCATAGGTAAAGAAAATAACAAATGCATCCATACTTCAAGAACTGAATACTGAAGAAGGTTGGCTATTAAAGACAATAAAACACAGAAAATTGAAATATTTTGGTCACTTGAAATGTCACGAAAGTTTAGAGAGAACAATAATAGATGGGTAGATGCCTGGGAAGAGAGGAAGAAGAAGGCAAAAGATAAGATGGGTGCAGGATGTGGTGGATGATCTCCGGATGAGTGTATTGGACACGGGACATCCTTCTTTTGAGTTTTCCGGAGGGTTGTTATGGGGGCGAGGTTTTGCAAAGGACATGCTACTGATTGACTGAACTAACTAAACCTGTAGTTTAAAAATATTTTAGTTCCCCATGAAATGTCTTTATAGTACAGGTACAGAGAAAATGATGAACATACAATGGGATGAAAACAAAAGAAAATTGTTTGGGCAAACACTTGTATCAACACTTATAAGACAGAGAAAAGATGGTATCGAACACATTCTGGGAGAAAATTAGCAGAAAATCACCAAACAGTCACTGACATGTGAAAAAAGGGATTTAGGAACTGGGGTCCTAAGGCAAATCTTGATGAATGAAGCCAGAGACGCTGGACTGGATTCTGTCCATGATATGGAAGTGGTTGAAACCTTCAGGGATATAGGAATATAGATAGGCTAAAGAATGCAGGGAAAAGGGAGCTAGTGAGTGACATTAAAATATGGGAAGGGCATGGCAAGTAATGCCAAAGGAAAGGATGACGGAGTGAATTGTTTAAGGGCCTCTGCTTCAACGGGAGACAAAATGCAGAAAAAAGAAAAAGATTAAGATGAAAGAGCATCAAATGTTTTTTTTTTCTTACTATAGATGATGCCACTTGATAAAAGTACAACTGTGGCCTTCCGCCTGGCCATTTTTGGAATGGCACTTACATTTATGGTCATGTCTTGTTTTCTGGAGGTAAGCATCTGTGACTGATTGATTAAATAGAATTTGCATCATAGCACTCTTCTTCTTCTTCTTCTTCTTCTTCTTCTTCTTCTTCTTCTTTTTTTTCTTCTTCTTCTTCTTCTTCTTCTTCTTCTTCTTCTTCTTCTTCTTCTTCTTCTTCTTCTTCTTCTTCTTCTTCTTCTTCTTCTTAGCTTAGCTTAGCTTAGCATTCACCATTTGTAAACTTCGGTGGAAAGTTCTGGACTCTAATCGTGACCCATAACTCAAGTTTTGTGAGCACATCTATTTTGCCGAGCTGGCTTATTTGTATGCAGACTGTTGGTTCCGTGCCTCTCAGCAAGATGCACTCCAACTTTTATGGAAACACCCCTAATTATTAGCCTCCTAGGACATATTTGTTAGGGGGAAGTAGATCTATTCTTTGTTCTCCAAACTGGAGCCACAGAACCTACTCTGTGAATCATAGCACTTGGGGCTATTATCTGGTGTCTGCACAGTCTAGAGGGAAGTGAATGGTATAACAGAATCACACATTTGGAGCTTACTGAGAGAGTAAACAAAGTCCAGGTAATCAAGAGTTGAGAAAAATATGCCAAGATTGGATAAGAGAGGTTGTTGTTTCTCAATGTATTTTTCTAGAATAAGTCTCAGGGTAATTATTTGATCCAGACTTCTTCTTTCAGTTTAAAAACCAGATTATTTTTCTCTCATGATTGTAGCTGTTGTTGTATGCATTTATAATTAGTTCTGTGCAAGCTTTGTTCTCTTATGACCTTATTCCTTATTTTATCTCTTCTGGCCACTCCGCAGGACATCTCATTGTTACTAATTTTCTTTTCTGCTGAAAGAATAGAACAACTTGTATTTTTGTTTATCATGCTTTTCTGCAGTTGTGTAGTTTGAGTACCCTGGAAGACTGACTGATAGCAGACTTTGTTTTTGTCTTCTTGTATAGTCCGTGCCAGGTGGCACCGGTAGTCATGTCTATCCACAATCTCCTGTCTCATGTACTTTCAGTCAATTCTGTCACAAATGATCTTCATTACCTTGTAGCATTGGTAGGCATGACTGTTCACAACCTTCTGCCTGAAGTACTTTCAGTCAGTTCTGACACAGATGATCTTTCATGTCACCTGGCATCTGTAGTCATTTCTATACAGTTTTTTTTTTTTTTTTTAAATCATCTTCTTCTTCTTCTTCTTCACTTCCTCTTTTACCGCTGTGGGTGTCGAGGGAGATATAAGGTTCTGTTTCTGGCTCTTCTGGCCGCCCCGACCATAAAGCTTCTCTGATGTTATCCTTCCATCTTGTTCTTGGTCTACTTTTTGCTCTACGACCTCCTTCTCTTTCCATATATGCTTTGTATGGTATGGTGTCACAAGGCATTCTCTCTAAGTGGGCAAACCATTTCACTTGCTGTCTTTGTATGTAATTTAGAATTGGTTCTGTGCCAACTTTTTCTCTTATGATCTCATTCCTGATCTTATCTCTTATGGTCACTCCTACAGCCCTACTCAGACATCTCATTTCCATGGTTACTAATTTTCTTTTATGGTTTGTTGTGAGTGACCATGTCTGGCACTGGTAGCACAGAGTTGGAATAAATATGCTTTGAATAAGATGTCTCTTTGTGCTGTTTGGGATTGTCTTATGCTGTAAGAGGGGGGCTAGCTATCCCAATACTTGGTTTGCTTTACTGTATCTAATGTTAATTTCTTTATCCAATTTCCCATCTTCAGTAAATGTAGTTTCCAGATATTTAAACTCAGATGCCTGTTTAATGCCTTTGTTCTCTATTGCTATGTTTAGATCTGTCTTCTTTTTTCCTATTGACATTACTTCTGTCTTTTCAGTGTTGATTCTCATATTATTTGTTTTACATTCTTCATTCATGGATGTTAGATGTTGTTGCAATTTCATGGCTGTATCTGCTATCAAGGCCGGGTCATCTGCAAAGAGTAATTCGTTGATCTTACTAACATTTTCATTCATGGGCTTGGCATTCTTGCATATACTGTCGATGTAGGTGATAAACAGCAGTGGTGATAAGACACACCCCTGTCTTACTCCAGATGTCACTGTGAATGGATGAGATGTTCCCTGATTTACTACACTTCTACAATCCCTGTATAAACTTTTGCACACTTCGATGAGGTGTTCGCTTACTCCATATCTTGCCATTACTTTCCATAATAATTGTCTGTCGACTCTGTCAAATGCCTTCTCCTGGTCTACGAAGGCCACAAATAAGTTCTTATTGTATTCAATGTTCTTTTCTATTAACTGTTTAAGTGTGAAGATTGCATCTGTGCAGCTTCTATTTCTCCTAAATCCCATCTGTTCTTCTGTCAGCTGTGGTTCTATTACTGGTCTCAGTCTTGTTTCTATTATCTTGGCATACATTTGGCCAACATGGCTTAAAAGAGAGATGCCTTGGTATTGACCGCATTCCCGTTTGCTTCCTTTGTTCTTCCACAATGGTATAACTATTGCATGTTGCCAATCAATAGGGGCAGTTTGTTGTACCCATGCTGCTATAAATCATCAGTTAGTCTTAATTGTGACATGCCCGGTGTGGGTTCTGGACCTCCATTTTGGGGAGAAAAATAATAGACCCACTGTCTTCTAATAAGCATTTCTTAAGAGATAACTAATTATGGGTGTTTCCTTTAAAGACAGAGTGCATCTGCCTGAGAAAGGAGAAACCAACAGTCTGCATACAAATAAGCTAGATTCTTAAAACGGATCTGCATGCTAAACTCAAGTTATGAAACAAGCCTTTGCGTGAGAGAGAGAGAGAGAGAGAGAGAGAGAGAGAGAGAGAGAGAGAGAGAGAGAGAGAGAGAGAGAGAGAGATTCCTCTACCATCACTATGGTAGGTGATTCCCCTACCATTATTCTTGGTTGTGATTCCCCTACCATCACTATGGGCTGTGATTCTCCTATGATTCTCCTGCCATTACTATGGGCTGCGTCTCACCTGCCATCACTATGGGTTGTGATTCCCCTACCATCACTATGGGCTGTGATTCTCCTATGATTCTCCTGCCATCACTATGGGCTGCGATTCTCCTGCCATCACTATGGGCTGCGATTCCCCTGCCATCACTATGGGCTGTGATTTCCCTGCCATCACTATGGGTTGTGATTCTTCTACCATCACTATGAGCTGGGTTTCCCCTGCCATCATTCTTGTTTATGATTCCTCTACCATCACTATGGGTTGTGATTTCCCTACCACCACTATGGGCAGTGATTCCTCTGCCATCACTATGGGCAGTGATTCCCCTGCCATAATTCTTTGTTGTGATTCCCCTACCATAACTATGGGTTGTGATTTTCCTTCCATCACTATGGGCAGTGATTCCCATGCCATCATTCTTTGTTGTGATTCCTCTACCATCACTATGGGTTGTGATTCTCCTGTCATTACTATGTGTTGTGATTCCCCTATCATAATTATGGGTTGTGATTCCCCTACCATCACTAAAGGTTGTGATTCCCCTACCATCTCTATGGGCTGTGATTCCCCTACCATCACTATGGGTTGTGATTCCCCTACCATCACTATGGGTTGTGATTCCCCTACTATCACTATGGGTTGTGATTCCCCTACCATCACTATGGGTTGTGATTCCCCTACCATCACTATGGGTTGTGATTCCCCTACCATCACTATGGGTTGTGATTCCCCTATCATCACTATTGGTTGTGATTCTCCTACCATCACCACGGGCTGTGATTCTCCCACCATCACCATGGGCTGTAATTTTCCTACCATCAGTATGGGTTGTGATTCTCCTCTCATTACTATGTGTTGTGATTTCCCTATCATTCCTACGGGTTGTGATACCCCTGTCATCACTATGGGCTATTATTTCTCTACCATCATTATGGGTTATGATTACCATATCATTACTACGGGCTGTGATTCTCCTACTATCACTATGGGTTGTGATTCTCCTACCATCATTATATTCTGTGATTCCCCTGTCATTATTATGGGCTGTTATTCTCCTGTCTTCCCATGGCATAATCTAACTTTATCATTTAGAAAAATGTAATGTTGCCCAACGACCTTATTATATTTATGGTTATGTTTCATCATGTCATATTTATGGTGGCTAATTTTTCTCCTTGCAGTGGATCATAATTGACAGCGGCTGGCTGAAATGTCTGTACCGTGCCATAGCTGAACTTCGCAAAGTTGAACCAAGCAAGTACAAGGTTGTATACAAGGAAATCAGAACTTCTGATTGGCCGCCGATTGATCAAGTGACCTTACCTTTATCTAGTCATGCAGTTCATTCAACTAACGCTCATGTAGGTGTAAACACCAGCTCAATTCGTTAAATTATATTCGTTATTAAATTTTACTGTGTTTTTTGTTTTAGAAATTATGCAGATGTTCATCGGTGTATATCCGGCGAAATATTGAGCAGTGGTGTTGTTCCGATGACCAATATTTAATTTTACTGGTTCCGTTTATGGTAAAATTAAATATGAGGAAATTAAGAGACTAGGACTAAAACCTATTATGTAATTCATTAAAGAGCAAAGATAATATGTTGTGCCCATCTGATGAGAATGGCCTGGTACCACTGGCCATAGAGGGCATTGTTCTGGTAATATAATCAACAGAGAACTAGGTGTTGATCCATGAAAGAGGAAATGTCTTTTAACTCTTTCGGTCCCAGGTGATTTCAAAGTAGGAACAGAATTTGCCACAATAATCACAGAGAAAAAAGCATCAGTGTATGACTTTCAAATATACTGCATGTGCTGTGCTGTATTAAAAATATTTGGCCAGATTTCTTTTTCATACCCACACCAAATATGAAATAACAAATATGAAATGAGTAATAACACACTTTGTGTTGCATTGAAATACCTAGACATAGGCTGAGCACACATGGTTGCTTTGGATAGAAAGAGTTAAAGAAGTGAAGATCTTCATATACAACAAATTAGACAGAGCATACAGAAGATCACCCCCCAACACTTCGGTGAGGTAACCGGAGGAAGAGAAGAAAAAGAAGATCTTGTTTACTCAAGTTATTTATTTTGTGTAATACAAACAAGCAGAAACAATTTCTTGTGGTAATAGAGATGCGGTTTTACAGTAAAATGCTGAGAACTCTTCTGACCATTACAATGTGTCAGCTAGATGTCTTGAAATGGATTAAAACACAAAAACAACTAAGAAGCATCAGAAACAGACTGTTCATGACTGCACTAGTCTTGTGACCCTAAATTCTTAGACTCAAAGACCTCCCTGCCTACACTGCAAAAATGGTAAATAGGGGCAGCAGTGACAGTTTTTAAAATTTTATTAGGTGACCTGAATTTTGAAACACCCGGCTGCCCTTATAGAGGCATAAAGATAAATTGTAATTCTGTCATGTCTCTTTTAGTGCCTGCATCCGTTTCTTTCATGGTTGCCTTCTTGACTTGTAACTGCTGTTCTCCTCTCGTATGCTCTAGCTGCTGGCTGATATTGTTCCATTCTGATCTGATGTCCAGATAATTTTATTCTTTGATTTTCAGTGAAATCATTTACCATTTCTGAGGCCCAGTTCTTGGTTGATGACTTTGTCTCTTCTAGTTTTTCTCACATTTCTTTACATCTCATCTCACTTGTTGTCATTTTGCATTTAGGTTTTTTAAGACTGTCCATGTCAGTGGCAGAACCCTTTTCATTGAACGTATGAAAAAGTAGTGAAGTGTTATGTCCAGCCTATTCTTTTGTATGTCAGTGAATCTTGAAATATCTTTGCAGCTTATATTTACCACTTTTGGCAGTGTAGGGAAAGTGAGGCAATGAGCTTGGCGATTAAAGGAGTTACTAAAACTGATGATAATATTGAAGAAGAGCTAAGATAAAAATAATTTTCTAAATGAACTAAGAATTATGATAGTGAAAGAAAATTAAGACTCATAATGAGTTTTTAAAAATAAGATTTATGATAATTCTCTAAAGGAACTAAGAATTATGATAGTGTAAGAGAGCTAAGACACATGTTGATTTTTTAAAAGAACTAAGATTCATGATAATTTTCTAAAAGAGCTCAAAATTATGATAGTGTAAGAGAACTAAGACTCATGATGATTTTTCGAAGAACTTAGATTCATTTTAGTTTTCTATAAAAATTAAGAATTGTGATAATAGAACTAATACTTCTGATAATTTTCTAAAATTACTTAGCATTATGATAAGGTAAGAGAACTAATACTTTTGATAATTGTCCATAAGAACTTTTTTTGTTAAGAGAACTAAGAATTATGATAATGCTACTTTAATACCACGAACATAAAGATCACTTCCTAAAGACCATTTAAAGGTTTTATTTTTGTGGGCACAAAATGGCTGTTGGCCAGTTTTTTTTCAATGTTTTGTTTTACTTATATTTTTCATATACTAGTTGGTTGTTACCATTACGCATGATTGTTTTATGATATTCTACAATAATCTCTTGCCACAGTGAAGTTTTCCATTTTTGGCTCCATGTTTACATATTCTTGTGTTGTTATTATTATGTTAGGAGGCTTCAAATTAAAACCTTGAAAGTGTGACAGAAATTACAATAACCATGATGTTGTCTTGTAAAGTAAAAAAGGTCCCTTGTTATGCCAGTGGCACATCAAGCATATGAGGCCAGACTCATATTTTTATAGACCAAACCCACTGCTGGGTATGTGGAATTTTATCGTGGTGTGGGGCGTCGCAGATCGACCCAGCCTAATATGGGTACCAGGATGTTTGTACTGGGGAAGTAAAGCCGGCCGGCATAATGCTGACCACATTACCCACCTAGTGCCAATTAGTCTGTAAAAATATGGGTGCTCCTCCCATGTACCCGATGGGCCTATAAGGCATGAAACGGGATCTTTGCTCTTTACTTAATCGATCCTAGATGGGTGATGTGGTCTACATCATGCTGACTGTCTTTACTTCCCAGGAACTTACCTGGTACCCATTGAAGGTTGACCTGGGAGCAAATGTCATGTTTGAAAAAATTCCAGCACCATATGGATTTGAACCCACAACCTTCAGATATGCAGGCGATTGTCTAGCCGCTTCACTACCATGGTTTCCACATTGCCTTGTAACCTGTCAGTATTGTTAATGAGGATGTCAAGAGTGTTAAACACATTACATCAAGGATCAGATGAACACATTACCGTCATAATAACATTTTAAAGATGGCTGCCCCACTTTTGACATGAACCAAAGAGAAGCAGGAACAGTTATTCTTTTTTTGTTTTTTTGTTTGTTTAACGAAGAGATGAAACCTATAAAATTCATCTGTAAATAAAAACCGCCCCCATTTAAACACTAGTGGTTTCGAAATAATAATAATGAAAGGTATGGATCCCGAAAGAAGAGGCAGGGATCGACCAGCATGAAGATGGAAACAGGATATTGGAGGCATCTTGAGCATGAAAAAAAATAATTATAGGAGTGATGTTCTAACAAGAGACCTGATATATTATGGGTCGATAATGGATATTATTATATATATTTATAATAAATATAAGAAATGCTGAGAGCACGTGACACATAATACCTGTCTTTAATGAATAACAACTATCTGGCACTCATTAGCTCTTTCAGGCCCAGTTTTAATTCATTATGTCATAAGAAATTGTTACTCTAATAATTATTTCTACCTGAAGTAATTAAAACATAAACATTATGTGACAGAAAGAGTTAAATAAATCCTGAGTACAGAATTTGTTGGTGTAGCAACTGGTTGGAGCATTAAGAGTTAAAGAAATTGAAACATTTAAGTGGAAACCGACAAACTCACAGTGAGTCACTTGGGACTGAGAGAGTTAAGGAAGAAAATAGGAACTTTTGAGCTGAAATGCTGTAGAAATATTCTCAGAACACAATGGACCGAGAAAAAAAGAAATACTGATATCCTAAAAGATCTGAACATCAAGGAAAATTGCCTAGTAAACAGCATCCTATCTCGGAAACCGAAATATTTTTGCCAAATCAAGCACCACAGCAGATTGGAAACAATAACAGGTGAAGGCATAGTATCAAGAAAGAGGGGCAGGGGCCGACCAGCACAAAGGTGGGTACTAATTAGGACACCTTGGATATGAAGGAATACACTGCCTCTTTCAGACAGATCATGATGAGAGCAGCAGTCTGCAAAGGACCTGCTACATGATGATGATGATGGCTCTGGATCAACACAGCCTCATAAAAACAAGCTTCTGTCATAGTCACTGAAACGGGAAACAAATGACTGGGGCAAATTTGGACGTTCCAGGGAAACCCTAAGACAAACATTGTTGCAAGAGGCCAAAGGGGCTGGACTGGATTTCATCTTGATATCGAAAGGATTGCAAAAGTAAACAATAATGAAAGAGGGCGAGACCTGTGTGATTGATAACAGCGCAGCCCATGATGTTGGTGTATTACAGACCATGAGTGTCATTTAGTATGAAAAGATTAGCTTATCCCCGCATGAGCATTATGCTAAATTGATGTGGAAAGCTTAATCGGTTATCTTTTATAAGAATTGCTTATGAAGGAAACTAAGGGGGAAAATCCAGAGAGAAAAACATTACATTTTAAATTTCTGTATTGCCTTGAATAGTATGTTCTCCAAAGGTAATGGGTTTGTGCTTTGTAATGCACATTTATGAAAGAATGTGACCAGATTTCATCTGCTACTGGGAATGAAAACATCTATTTATTTTGTACCCACATCTGGAGAAGTGTCCTTTATGGAGAACAGATAAGTGGGTGTGCCAATCTTTCCTATCTGTTGCCCAATTCAAGTGGTCCATGTTATCATTTACACACAACAACAAAAAAAACCTTCAACTTTAGGATACTATCTAATATAAATGTTCTCTCTCCTCCCTCCCTCCCCCATGTGTGTGTGTGTGTGTATGCATGTGTGTAATATGACTATTAACTCTTCTGGTTCCAACGAACACATCATGTGTGATTACCTACTGCCCATGTGTCCCAAACAACGCATGATGTGATGGGATATTTATGATAAACATTTGACCGGTAATGTTAAAATTCAGGAAAGTAAGTTTCATGTTCAAAGTTATATGCTGTCCTGTGAAAGTAATACATGCATGTTTCATCACTTGTGGTTAATTACTTGTTAGGCATCTCTGGTGAGATCTTATGGGCCTGAAAGAGTTAAAGAATATGGGGGTCATGGTTGACTTTTGAAAATAAGAGGGTCCGCAGATCTGAGTTAATTGGGACCCATCTGTATATGCAGTCTACCAGCTGCCAGGAAACACCGTTGTCTGTTGCAGTCTACCAGCTGCCAGGAAACACCGTTGTCTGTTGCAGGCTGCCAGGCTGCCTTTTAGATTCCTGGTTGAGTTTGGTGCCTCCAGGAACGGAAGGTAGCAAAAGGAAAGATACCAAATAATTTGAAGAGGGAACGAATGAACACTAAATGTATCTAGGATGCTCAATGAAAAGAGAAATGCACGCACACACTCACTCCACTCTCTCTCTCTCTCTCTCTCTCTCTCTCTCTCTCTCTCTCTCTCTCTCTCTCTCTCTCTCTCTCTCTCTCTCTCTCTCTCTCTCTCTCTCTCTCTCTCTCTCTCTCTCTCTCTCTCTCTCTCTCTCTCTCTCTCTCTCTCTCTCTCTCTCTCTCACCCCCCTCTCTCTCCCTCTTCCCCCCCCCCCTCTCCCCCCCCCCCCCCAATGTTTCACCCCAACTCTTTATCGGTGAACAAAGGAAAAATGCTTAACTTCAGAATCAAAGTATCAGCAACATACTGAAAAGAAAATTCTCTGACCAATAAATATACCAATACAATCGTTTTTCAAAGAGCAAAAAAGCACAGAAACAAAAAAAAAATGTGTGTATATCAACACAAGGTGCAGCAAAAAATTTCAACTCTGCTAATATGTGTGTCAGTGCAAAACTTGAATTATGGAATGAAAGAACAAAACAAATATTTATTTTATATATCTTGTTTTACTTGTTTTCATAAATGATATTTATATATGTTTGATCTCTGTAAAAGTAATTCACCTGTGATTCTGCCGTACAGATCACCTTGGGCAGCTGCTGTAGACTTTTTGTACCAAAAAAGTTACAAATTATGTTGAATATTTTTTGATATTTCATTTGTGCATTTTACTTAACTCTGTAAAAGATGGGTTATGACCCTGTCGGAATTCTTGAAAAATATCCTTAAATATTTTTTGTTTAAACACAGGTGATTATTACATTTGTCAACATTCTTTGGGGCCCAAAACAAACAGTACATATTGGATGACTAATGCCATGACCCAGTGACCTCTACCATTGAGGTATATGCAGAGATTTGATATCAACCTGGCTGTAATTTAAAAAAAAAAATACTTGGTTAACAGAACACCCCTTACTGTTATTTTTAGCTAATATTTTCATATACATTTGTATGCAGATTGTTGGTTCCTCTCAGACAGATGCACTTTGAATTCAAAGGAAGCCCCCAGTTAGTGGACTCTTATGACATGCTTGTTATGGAGGCAGTGGGTCTCTTCTTATTTTCTTTAGAGTGTTTCCCCGGAACCCACACAGGAAGACTGCCAGTATACATCTCGTAAACATGTTACTCTAGAAAAAAAAAATGTTCCTCAGGGAATTGGACTCAGTCAGCAGTGCTAGTTTTGCGGGATTGCTGGGGGTCACGGCTGGAGGTACAGTTTTATGCTTTGTACAACACTCTTAGTGGCGTCTGTGGCTTAGGTGTGTCCGACTCGTAATTCCAATGTACCGCAATCGAAACCCACTGCTGGCTGCATAGATAGCTGTCCTGGGGTAATAAAGACGGCCGGCGTAATGCTGACCACATTACCCACTAGACAGCCTGTAAAAATATGGGCGCTCTACCCATATGCCCGATACTCCTTAAGGCATGAAAAGGGATCTTTGCTTCTTGGCGTGATGTTTACCACATCACCCATCTTGTGCCAATTGGTCTATACAAATATAGGTCTAGCCCTATATGTCTAAAGGCGTGGAAAAGGGATCTTTCCCTTTTTTTTTTTTTTAAAGCAACTCTTGGCAAGCTAACAGCCAGTGTGTGGAAATTGAGTCATATGGCACGGGTTCCCAACTCATGGGAGACGAAGTATTTTCTGTCGGGTCATTGGGCAGTGATGAGCTATAAAAAAACTTTAAAAAGTAGGAAAAAAATTATGTTATTGCGTACTGCACAGAGATTTGTTTGTGGAATGTGGGGGGCTGCTGGGTAACATTTTCAGTCACGGCATTAAATGTGCTGTAAGTTAACATTATTTTGAACTATATTGAAAATCTATTTTCAGTGTGTTTTTATTTGCCCTATTAAAAAGCCTTTTTTAAATTATATGGTGGGGGGTCTCTTTGCTTCTATAAAATGAGGCCGCGACTCGAAAAAAGGTTGGGAACTTCTGCCATAAGGGATAACCTAGTGCAATGAGGTGCAACCATCTTGCCTTTAAACACTCCTTTTTTTTTTTTTAAGACATGTGTTCACTAAGTCATCATTGTTTTGTCGTGTTATGAGAAAAAGCAAACTGGAACATTTTGTGACTACTAGAAAGATTTGTGGAAAAGAGACAGACAAAGATGGTGGGATAAGTTTCTTGATGGCCTTTTTCTCATTGAATGGAGGGGTATCAGCACATGAACTGGTACATGTTTTTTTTTTTTTCATTGAATGGAGGGGTATCAGCACATGAACTGGTACATGTTTTTTTTTTTTTCATTGAATGGAGGGGTATCAGCACATGAACTGGTACATGTTTTTCTCATTGAATGGAGGGGTATCAGCACATGAACTGGTACATGTTTTTCTCATTGAATGGAGGGGTGTCAGCACATGAACTGATACATATTGTTAAAGTTAGCTGATTGGGAAGAGGTATGACGCCCACACCAGTCGTCAAGATACTTGCTGGTGAGGATGTTGATCCTCTTGTTTTTTTTAACTTGTTTGTTTGCAAGGTTATAATACAGTATGCTAACATGTAATGATGAAATGTTGGGCTGGGTTTCGTGTAGATAGATTCTCTGTAGGGACTAACATGTAGGTGCCTCTTATACTTGTTAAATGCTTTTTCACTTTTTTGGATCAAATTTATGTCTTTCATTTTGTAATGCTGTATGTAGTATATAATTATAGAAAAATCGAGTAGGGCAGTGGTTAATGAGCTTGCCTCGGTCAAGTGGTATTTGGCTTCCAGTACCTTGTAATGTGGGGGGGTTTTGAAAGACAGCAGGTCTGTAGAAGAGACTGAGCCACATGAAATAAAACCTAGTGCAGTGAAGTCCCTCCTGTTGCATTTTAGTATCCTTTTTAATACCATTGCTGACGTGATGCTGACCATATCACCCACCAATTGCCCATTGGTCTTTAAAATATAGGTCTAGCCCTATATGCCCAGTAAGCCTCAAGGCGAGGAAAAGAGTCCTTTAACTTTTAATTTATTTATTACTATTATAAATCAGGAACCCAGTTAATTATTTCTTCTTCCCAAACCTGGAAGTAGTAGTCAGTGCCTAGGAATCTCAGATAAAGCAGAAGAAATAGAATGCAAGATGAGCATATGAAAAATACCTCAGTATTTAAACATTATAAAAACCAGGCATAGGAAGACCTTTTTCTGCTCCATAGAAAACATTCATTCTGTCTTCTGCCTAATCTTTTTCTTTGCTTCCTCTTTTACCCCTTTGGGTGTTGAGTTCTGCTTCTGGCTTTTTTTGTCACCTTGACCATAGTCACATTGTAGAGTGTCTCTGATGTTTTGTTCTGTCTTATTCTTGGTTCCTCATGCTCTACTGGTTTCTCTTCTGGTTCCCTGTGCGGTTTCTGGGGCCTGTTGGGGGGAGGGGGTTCTACGTTAGGTGGTAAGGAACCATGTTGGCACCACTGATGCATTGGGTATATGGTAGAGCACCCATATCTGTATAAACCAGTCAGCACCTATTACTTGCAAGGACACTTGTAGCCATTGTTTTTTTTTTTTTTTTTTTTTTTCTTTTTTTTTTTTTTTTTTTTTTTTTTTTTTTTTTTTTTTTTTTTTTTTTCTTTTTTTTTTTTTTTTTTTTTTTTTTTTTTTTTTTGAGGCTGGGTCCACATAGGAATCCTTCATCTCTTAAAAAATATCAGATTTAAACCCAATACCTTTGGTCCGACAGGCAAGCAGTTAGCTACTGTGCTACCTCTACTCATGTAGGGAACCATGCTGATATTTTTCTGAGATGTATCATTCCTCTTCATTGTCATGAGAGAAAAATCCTGTTTTATTTTTTAATGTTTACATTCATATACTATGTATTAGTATTCTGTTTTTTTTTTAATGTTTATATTCATATACTATGTATTAGTATTCTGGTTTTTTTTTTTTTAATTATTAAACATTTTGTAGCCTTAGTATCTCCTGTAACTCGTTTATATTTATAATCCTTTCAGCCTATATGGCAGCCTTTATGCAACTTTTCCATACATCATAAATCATTGATGTTTCTGCCTTACAGCTTTGACAGGTTCCCACAATGCTTATCTTCTTCTTCGCATTCACGGGCTGTAAACTCCGGTGAAAAGTTCTGGTTGTTCGTCCACTTCTGGACTGCAGTCCTGTTCCAGAACCTGAGAGTTGCGTGTGCATCTGTTTGACAGATCTGTATGCAG
>CAJHNH020003252.1:0-22500 GCA_905116865.2 Candidula unifasciata
ACAGCGACGTTCCTCAGATAACCCCAGAGTGTTAATTCTGGTGTTCATTACCAGGAAGCTAGGTAAACCCCGGGAACCCCTAGTTGCAAACACCGGCCGTGGGCTGCAGTGAGTCCCAGCTGGGTTTTAAGGCGAGTCTCATGTTGACTGCGCTAAGGTGACCCCCTGATAACATTTTATACCCTATAATTGATATGTATATCAATACATACAGTCATTCCACCAAATGTATACTTAAATATAATGGACTTGCATATAAATCTTACATATCCATACGTATATTTAACAAACATATGCGTTTGGTTAACAGACCTATAAGTTTATTTAACGAATTTGTAGAGTTTACTGGGAGCGCCGTTTTGTACGCAGTATAAAAAGCCGCCCCCATCTGGGATGCAATTTTTTGTTCGAAGCCCCACCCTGGCTTCTGCCAGGGGCCCTGAATATAGCCGGGGCATAGATATGGCCTAGCCATAGTTATGGCCTAAAGGCTGAAAGGGGTATCTAGGACGTCTCCTTGGGTGATCCTCATCCGCATGGTGGGACTTTGTGTCACCAGATGTTCATCGCTTGTGTGATGTCCTGGTGGGTTACAACTTTACCAACCTTTTTTACACCTTCAGGCATATTGGGCATTTAGTGGTAGGCCTCTATTTTATAGGTGACGATAACACACAATCACACACACACACATACAAACACACACACATACAAACACACACAAGCACATACACATGGATACATACAAATAAATATTCCTTTCCAGGAGACTGAACCATGGATCTTCGGTCTACGAGACCGACGCCTTGCAACTTGGCCACGACGAAACATCATGCTAGCCGCTTTTACTTCCCAGGACTTTGTCTCATACGCATTAAAAGCTAGGCTGACCCCAGAGCTAAGGTCATTTATGAAAATTGTCTGGTTCCTATGGGATTTGAAACCACAACCTTTGGATCCACAGTCGAGCGACTAGTCGCTACTTTTCAGTGGCCACCCTCATTAGGAGGGACGTATGTAATATACGTATTATTTTTTTTAAGGGCACCGTCATAACATTTAGAATTGTAACGATTCTTTATCAGTGCTCCCACTGTGTTATGAATGCGATTGTTACAAATTTGGTAATCGCAGTTACATTTCCATATATCCCAATTTCAGATCACTTTATGTCATCTTATAGACGGGGGTTGGGGAGGGGGTGGGGTGGGCGTCTAGGGGATATTATCAACTTCTTTTTTCCCCCTGTTTAACAGCTAATAAACAGCTACATTAAGTTTTTTTTTTTTTCTCTTCACATGCTTTACATAGAAAACTAGTCTCGAAAACTGTCATTTGTAACTCCCAGCCCTTTTAGACTCAGATGAATAATTTATAAGAGATAAGAGCATCGACTTCATTGCAGGCTGTCATAAATAAGTGAATGCATCAGAAAATGTCTGAGCTGACGGTTTTAGTTGTATATCATATAGAGGATTGTGTGTAAGAAGATGATACATAAAAAAGTAAAGACAATGTAGCTGCGTGGTCTCGAGGCATACGTACACAGATACATAAATAACTACATACTACCACAAATAATACTGACATACACGCATGCACGTACTCACGCACACATAAAGCATACGTACAAATGATCAGTTGGCGCTGAGTACAATAATAATAATAGTAATAATTATAAAAATAACAGTAATGACAACAATAACAGTAATCTGTTCAAGGGGCCTGAATCCGCTTCTCTTTTTGTGTGTATCTAGAAAATTTGAATATAGCCACGCCCCCTGTCGCGTCAACAAGCTTAACCATCAGCACAGTTGACATTATGAGTATACATTTCCAACACACACTTAGTTCTTACTCTGGCCAAGGATTTCTATGTTGTCAAAATCCTCCTGGTATGGAGGTAAGTTCCAGTAGGGCTCGTTCCGGTTTCCTCGTGCCTCATTGGATGCTCTTCCCTCGTGCAAGGATGAGGTTAGCATGTACAACCATTGCCTGTTGTCTGGAAGCGAATATCAAGTGAAGGAGAATATATATATATATATATATATATATATATATATATATATATATATATATATATATATATATATATATATATATAAAGTTAGCTGCGTATCATTTACTGGACGTTGCAGAACAAACCCTAGCATTTTTTTGGCTCCTGTGGTTTTTGTGTGTGTCAAATTTACGTCCAGTAGTTTGCCATTGCTTTCTGGAGGGTCGGCTTCTTTATGCCACTGTTGAAACCAACCCAAGGCGCAAGGCCCGCAGCTGGGATCGAACCCGGCACCTCGGCATTACGAAGCTCGTTCACTACGTCCAAGCCACAGACGCCGATAAATATATAAATATATTTATATAAAACTATACTAGAGGGCTCTGTAACAAAGGAGGAGAAGAGAAAGGCAAAAAGACTTAAATACATAACTTGACTGACTGAACAGGCCTCAGACATATACACATGAAGCTCGTGCATTGGCAGGTAAATGTGGAGGCGACCAATTACACTGTCAAAAACAACAAGTGACTCCTCGACACGCAATCTTATAAAATATAATGATTTTAATATGGGGATCTGTGTTTATGTGATTAGACGATTTACGTCGTGCTCTAGAGATAATGGACTCGATTTCGACTTCAACATTTTGTTTGTTAGTGCAGGAATTTCAAAAAAAGTACTAGGGGTCGTCACATGGATTATCAAGTTGTATGTTTTGTGTACTCACTCAGTATAATAATCAAGAGAAGATGGAAATATATTGGCAACGTTATGAGAATGAATCCTGATATACCTGCCAAAACAGCTCTCACATGGAGACAAGAGGAAAAGAGAAAAAAAAGGGGCACAAAAAAAAAAAAACAACAACATGGAGACGAGCGATGGAAAGTGACCTGAGTGCGGCATCTCTTACATGAAAAACTGCATCGAAGTTAGCACAGGACAGGAAAGCATAGAAAGTCCTCTCTGAGGCCTCATGTGCCACTAGGCATAACGAGAACTGATATAGTGTACAGGAAGTGGCTATATGATATTGACCAGGCTATCACTAGGCACAAAGTTTTTAATGCCCCGATATTTATGTTATTGTATTCCATAATTTGACTGCTACCTTTTTAGTAGTTACTTTCCTGAACAGTTAACGGAAAAGAACTAGAACTTAATTGTGGTATTCTTAGAGTAGAAGGAGTCATTCGACAGAGTCGATATACATATATTATGGAAACATCTCATCAACGTGTTGAAAAAAAAAAACACCTCGATTATATAGGGACTGTAGAAGAGTCGTTAGAACATATCAGGGAACATCTAAACCATTTACAATAACATCTGGCGTAAGGCTGGGATGTGACTTATCACCACTACTATTTATCACCTACATCGACAGTAAATGTAAGAATGGCAAGCCCAGAAACGAACATATTTTAAAATCAATGAAATACCCTTTGCTAATGACAAGGCTTTGAAAGCAGATATTCAAGAAATTTGAACAGCATCTAACATGACGTTTTCTGTTCTTCGCATAGAAAAACAGAACTGTTCACCACGTATGAATATGTTTTGGCACAGACATAACATTTGATGGAATAATACTTTAAAAAAATCAGACAACATCTTAACTATTTAAAGTAACATCTGGAGTAAGACAGGGATGTGTCTTATCACCAGTCCTGTTTATCGTCTACAATGACGATATAAGCAATGATGTCAGAAATGATGTCAGGCCCAGCAACGAAAATAATAGTAACATCAACGAATTATTCTTTGCTGATGACGAGGCTATGATTGCAGTTACAGCCATGAATTAGCAACATCATCTCACATTCATGAATAAAGAATGTAAAACAAATAATACGAGAATCGACACCTGAAAAGACGGAAGTAATGACAACAGGAAGAAAGAAGCAGAAGATAAATATAGCATTAGAGCATTAACAAATTTAACAGGCATCTGAGTTTAAATATTTTGAAACAACATTTAATGAAGTAAGACTGAGACAAGTGGAACACCTTATACGGAGAAAAAGAACAGCTTATGAAAACATGTAAATTCCACATGGAATTGGGCCAAAAAGGGAAAGCTCATGCGCCTCTGGATCGATAACAACAGGAACAACTGAAGATGGTAAACTGGACACATAAATTGACATCCGATGCAGCAAAGCAGGCCAAGTAATTGGACAGCTAGCCCCACCACCTATCCCTCTTACAGTTTAAGACAATCGCAATCAGCAAAAAGAAATGTCTCATACAAAGCATATTCATTCCCACCCTCTGCTATCAGTGCCCGACGTGGTCACTCACAACTTAACATAAAAGAAATGAGTTGTCTGAAAAAAACTTTAGGAGTGACCAGAAGAGGTAAAATCAGGAATGAGGTAAAACGATAAAAACTCGGCACAGAATCAGTTCTTAATTACATACAAAGACAACAAATCAATTGGTGTTGCCCACGTGGAGAGAATGCCTTCTGATGCTATACCATACAAGGCATATACCAAACGAGGAGAGGCACGTAGAGCAAGAGGCAGACCAAGATCAAGGGAAGATAACACCACAGCAACTCTAAAGCACCACGATGTGTGCCAGGTCGAAGCATCCAGAAAAACACGAAAAAAGTACCTTATCCTCGAAACTCAAAGCGGTAAAAGAGGACGTAAAGCAAAAGAGAAACGTAAAATAATAATTTGAACATAACCTACTGCTATCATTTAAAACACACGACTAACACTGTTTGGATGCTGAGACAAATCAGTAGCATATAAGACCCACCCGTCCCTTTAAAGTAAGTAATGGCCTTTATATATTTTTTTTATTTTTAGGTATTGTGTGACGAGCACAAGCATTTTTTGTTTTGTCTTCTAGTAAGAAAGCCGTGGTTATTATAATTCTCTGGCTATCCTCTTAATAACGGTCCTAAATTATCGAGGCCGAAAATATACCCTAACAGGGGCCCAGTCAAATGTCAATTGCGTACTTCCGGCGACTTAAATTGCGCACTTCCGGCGACTTCCGTCACCGCCGAGAAGTATCTCCCATGCCACTACGCGCGGCGGCGTGGATTGGGGATAAACTAGATGGCTTGGACTCACGAGTAGCAGCTACCGCATCTCCTGCAGCTTCCTTCATTTAATTTGCCCGAGAGTCCCAGCCATCTAGTTCAGTCTCAATCTACGCGACCCGTAGCGACGTGAGAGATACGCTCGGCGGTCGCGGTATGGTCCCCGGAAGTGCACAATTGACATGTGACTGAGGCCCTGTTAGGGTATATTTTCGGCCTCTATAACTTGGGACCGTTATTCGGAGAATTGCCCATTCTCTAACAGTGATTTACTCACCCAGGCCCATTATTCTTAAGTAAAAAAAAATCCATTAATGACAGACCTATATTGTGTGTAGACCAATCGGCAGTCGAGAAATGATTTGTTCAACATCACGCCGGCAGCCTTTTTTATTTTTTTTTTTAACTAGGACGTTACCTGGTACTGACAGTTCGACAACGCCTTTATTTCCCAGAAAGTCACCTGGTATTCGCAGTTCGACAAAGCCTTTATTTTTCAGGAAGTTACCTGGGACTCACAGTTCAACAAAGCCTTTATTTCCCAGCAAGTTACTGAGACTCACAGTTCGACTAAGCCTTAATTTACCAGAATGTTACCTGTAACTCACAGTTCAACAGAAGTTACATAGTACTCACAGTTTGACAAAGCTTTTATTTCCCAGCAAGTTACTGGGACTCACAGTTCGACAAAGCCTTTATCTCCCATCAAGTTACTGGGACTCACAGTTCGACAAAGCCTTTATCTCCCATCAAGTTACTGGGACTCACAGTTCGACAAAGCCTTAGTTACTGGGACTCAAAGTTCGACAAAGCCTTTTTTTTCCAGCAAGTTACTGGGACTCACAGTTCGACAAAGCCTTTATTTAACAGGAAGTTACCGGAGACTCACCGTTTGACAAAAGTTACCCGAGACTAACCGTTCGACAGAAATTAACTGGAACTCAGTTTAAAAAAAAAAAAAAAACTTTTTTCTACAGGAAGTTTCTTGGGACTCACAGTTCGACAAAACCTTTATTTTCCAGCAAGATACTGGGACTCACAGTTCGACAATAGTTACCTAGTACTTATAGTTCGAGAAAGCCTAAAATGATTTCAATGTTCTAATTCCGCAGCTCTAGAATGATTGGGTCTGTGGTGTAAGTCCGCCCACCGTTTGTTTCAACAGTGACATTTAGAGCCGTTCCTTCAGCAGGTAATGGCCATCTACGAAACGTAATTTTACATAGTGAAATCACAAACAGCCAAAGGATGTTGGAGCTGGTTCTGTAACTTTCTTAAAAGGACACGCAACAAACTTAACTGTAAAGGGTGGTTGATTTTGGTTTCAATCACCTTGGCGTGCCATTCAGGTTTTTTGTCCACTTCTGGATTTAAGTCTTGCGCCATAACTTTAGTTTGCACGCAGACAGCTTCAGAGATCTGGTTTATTTGGATGCATACTGGTGGTTCCTTGTCTCTCGTGCATATGTACTCCGAATTCAAAAGAAACACCTCTAATTAGCCAATTTTTACGACATGTTTGTCAAAATGGCGGCAGAACTTTCCACACCTTTCTTGTTAGTGACGCACGTTTTAGACAAAGATAATTTCGCTGCACAGTTATTCAGACTTCTTGCAAACTAGAGGGCCTCGGTGGACTGGTTCGAGTCCCTGGAGGAAAGGAGCTTCTGATCCTTTGAAAGCCAAAGTGTCTGATAGATGTCTGCCAGTGTCTCTCTGCCAAATGCCAAAGTCTAACATGTGTCCATTGAACTAACCATAAGCTTGTCACTTGGTCGTTAAGGTAGCCGGCTGATTTAATTTATAATGTATATAAATTCCAACCTCACAGTACCTGTTGCATAGTCAATATTTCATCTTGTCCCTGTCGGAGAGTCCAAATAAGTGCAACAGGTGAAGATCGAGGCCTAGCGTCATGACTCAGGTCGGCCCACTCTCTGAGATTGTATTAAGGTAATGGGCTGACACAATTGTCGACTACGGTTCTTTCTACTGATGATCGGTGGACTCCTGCTGTACATTGCTCCCCTGTGGAGTTCTTACATTATTATTAAAGATCAAGCGGCACTTGGTAGGGGATGTGGTCAGCAACATCCAGGCCGTCTTTACTACCCAGGACTGTACCTGGTACCCACTCAATGCTGGGTCGACCTGGGAGCCAAGCTCATTCGCGAAAAATGTCCGCCCCCTATCAGGACCCACACTCACGATCTTCCGATCTGCCGACGAGCGTCTAACGGCTAGACCATGGCGATTCGCCAATTTCAAAAGAAGTGAAATAATTCTTATAGAGAATATTTTTCTGAACAGTGAGCCCTCATTTCATTGTCGTACTAGTGATTCAAGGACAAAGATTTCCGCTCTAATATGGGACGCATTTTCTTGTTTTCTGCTTCTTATTTTTTTTTTTTAATTTTATTTAAAGCTTCACCAAGGCTGTTCTAATATAACCTAACGCTTGAACAGGTTTCTGAGACTTGTACCAGGGGGATTCTTATACGAATGTCGAAACTTTGTATCACCGGGTGTTTATCACTTGTTGTACTGTCCTGGTGTGGTTGAACGTCCTCCACTCACCCAGGTCATTGCAACTTCATAAAAATATGACTAAAGCAACAAGAAAAATAATTCAACACAGAAAAAAAAAAACACACAACAACAACAACAACAACAACAACACTTAAGACATGTTTACGATGATACTTACCTTGAAATGAACTTCTAATTGACACCACTAACGTAAGGAGGATGGTTGGAACAAACGGGTTTACAAATCCGACAGCCATGTCTATTGGTTTCCTATTTTGTAAAGTTTGCCGGTTATTTAGTTTTCTGTAGAGAAATACTTAAAAACTGTGACTGGTTTTGGGTGTCAAATCAATATAAATCAGCCATTGTGTAAAATGTGTGAGCCCTCAATATATATTCGCTAGATACGTGACTATCGCAGCTATCCGAAGAAACAAAATGTACAATCTTGGAATGTGCGATAGAATATGAGATCTGTGATAATGTAAAATGGAACCTCTTATGGATGAATAAACAATTCACCAAGGAGATTATACGCTGGAACATTTCCCTATTATCAATAAAAGTATACTACTACTACAACCTTTTTACGACTGCTGCTGCTACTACTACTGCTGCTGCTGTTACTACTACTATTACTACTACTACTACTACTACTACTACTACTACTACTACTACTACTACTACTACTACTACTACTACTACTACTACTACTACTACTACTACTATTACTACAATTACTGCCACTAAATTTTTGTTAATATTATTATTACTGCAAATGCAATAATTATCAATACAACTACTCGTACTACTGCTACCACTACAATCACCACCATCTTTTTACTACTACTACTACTACTACTACTACTACTACTACTACTACTACTACTACTACTACTACTACTACTACTACTACTACTACTACTACTACTACTACTACTACTACTACTACTGCTATGGACTTGGACTTCTAGTAAGTACCTCTGGTCTCTCAGTAGTGAGATCGGACGCTCGTGTACATTGTTGCGTACGTAAAAAATCCTTTGGCAGTTGTAAATCGAAACAAGTAGCCTAAGGGCGCTTCTCGCGGCAAAAACTTAGAGTAAAAAATCTACCTAAAGTATTTCAGGATCCTCGCTGGTTCTATAGAACCTGTACATTGTGCTGAGCTTCTTCGGACTCAGACTTGAGTTAGAAGAAAGCACGGAGCACTTATGAGTTTCTACCCCTGTGCTATGATGTTGATCTTTTGTTAAAACCTCAAACTTCAAACCTCAAACCTACTACTGCTAGTGTCACTACGTCTTTTTTTTAACCAATACTACTACTACTACTACTACTACTACTACTACTACTACTACTACTACTACTACTACTACTACTACTACTACTACTACTACTACTACTACTACTACTACTACTACTACTACTACTACTACTACTACTACTACTACTACTACTACTACTACTACTAATACTACCACCACCCCCACCATCCTTTAACTGTTGTTACGATGTTACCGTTTCGTTTGCCCGTGTCGTCAAATGCTTAACATTCTTGGCATCCTTAAAAAAACAATTTTGACCGGTTATAAGATACAAGCATGGTAACTGTAATTTCTATCAGACTTAAAGTTTTTATTTGAAGCCCCTCGTCGTCGTTGACAGCTACTACATGGGACACGCACAACTATCAGTCTAAGAGATATTGTTTTTTTTTTCTTTACTGAGTGACTACATTTTCTTTCAGCAATTCTGTGTAGTAAACTGGTAACGCCTATGTAACTTATTATGCTATGTTAACACATGTTACCGTTGTTTTTCCCTATTGAAATTTGCTACACTTTATAACTTAAAATTAATTATCATTGAATGCAGTTAGTCGTCCCCATGTGGAATGCAATTTTTTAGTTTTTTGAAGCCCCACCCTGGCTTTTGCCGTGGGCTCTGATTATAGTGGGGCTATAAATATGGCCTAACAGTGGAACGGGTTTTCTGGGACGTCTCCACGGATGATCCTCATCCGCATGGTGGCACTTTGTGTCACTAGGTGTTTATCGCTTGTGTGAGGTCCTGTTAGGGTACAACTTACATACATACTACATACTTTTTTCCTAGTGAAATTTGCTACAAGTTATAAAATCAACTTTTTAACCAGGTGTTTTAATTTTACCGAGTTTGTGAGTTAGGATGGCAGCTCCATGTAAATTGCGACGAGTATTTGTTTTTCTGCAGTTGTGAACTAACGTTGCAGAAATCTGATTGCAATGCGTTTAGCTCAGCCAATCAAATTATTAGATGAATCTTGCCAGTATTTGCAGAACGTGACAGTTATATGTGAACAGAAAGAATTTTCTTGACCCTCAACTGTTTTAAACCAGCGGAAAGTCCTGGTTGTTCGCCCACTTTTGGACTTGGGTCGTGTTGCAGAACTTGAGTTTTGCCCCGACATCGGTTTAACATATTTGACTTATTTGTACGCAGACTGTTGGTTCTTTGCCTCTCAGACAGATGCACACTGACTTCGGCACCCACACGAGGAATAAAGAGTTTAAGAGAAAAATAAAATGAAAACATTAATAGCAATAATTTATTGATACTGATTGAATTTGACAAATAATAAGTGTAACAATATGGTAAAACCTCTGTCTCTTTCTCTCTTTTTTCACTCTGCATGTGTCTGTCTGTCTGACTGTCTGTCTGTCTGTCTGTCTGTCTGTCTGTCTGTCTGTCTGTCTGTCTGTCTGTCTGTCTGTCTGTCTGTCTGTCGGTCGGTCGGTCGGTCGGTCGGTCGGTCGGTCGGTCGGTCGGTCGGTCGGTCGGTCGGTCGGTCTGTCTGTCTGTCTGTCTGTCTGTCTGTCTGTCTGTCTGTCTGTCTGTCTGTCTGTCTGTCTGTCTGTCTGTCTGTCTGTCTGTCTGTCTGTCTCTCTCTCTCTTTCTCCCTCCCTCTCTCTCTCTCTCTCTCTCTGTATGTGAAGTAATGTATACTGTCAGTGAGCTAGGTAATAAGTTAGTTAACTGTAAAGTTGACTGATTTCTTATTAGGTGGTAGGTTGGTTATTTAGTTGATTGTTTAGCTGGCTGTGTTGAGCTTGCTGGTCAGTTAGTTGTTTAGCTTGCTGGTCAGTTAGTTGTTTAGCTTGCTGGTCAGTTAGTTGTTTAGCTTGCTGGTCAGTTAGTTGTTTAGCTTGCTAGTCAGTTAGTTGTTTAGCTTGCTGGTCAGTTAGTTGTTTAGCTTGCTGGTCAGTTAGTTGTTTAGCTTGCTAGTCAGTTAGTTAAGCTTGCTGGTCAGTTAGTTGTTTAGCTTGCTGGTCAGTTAGTTGTTAAGCTTGCTGGTCAGTCAGTTAAGCTTGCTGGTCAGTTAGTTGTTTAGCTTGCTGGTCAGTTAGTTGTTAAGCTTGCTGGTCAGTCAGTTAAGCTTGCTGGTCAGTTAGTTGTTTAGCTTGCTGGTCGGTCAGTTGTTTGGTTTGCTGGTCAGTCACTTGTTTGGTTTGATGGTCAGACAGTTGTCCAGTGTTCTGGTCAGTCATTTGTTAAGCTTGCTTATCAGTTAGTTGTTTAGCTTGCTGGTCAGTTAGTTGTCGAGCTTGTTGGTCAGTTAGTTAGTTGTTTACATGGACAAACAGGGAAAACCACGACCATTCTCGATAATCCCTAAAAAACGTGTCGACAAAAGAAGAAGAGGAGTAGATTCTGATTCTTGCGAATTCTAAATTAATCAGGAAGTAAATGAATGACACTTTTTTTAAGTTTTTATTTTTTTGAAACTAAATTAAAGCATGTCATTTAAGAAAAAGAAGTTACACAGACGTTAATATTTCTTTCTTTTATAAGATTTCCCCTAATTCTAGTATTTATTATTTGCAAGTTATGATTAAATTTACGAAGACTAGAGAACTTCTTTAGTTTTTGATTTGTGATCTGACAAACAAATGTACTAGCGGGGTAGCTTTCCTTTTTCAGATATGTGATTCTTTCCATTGTTTGAGATGGCGAAACTTGACCGACTACTTACGCTAATCGGCAAGACACATGGTGATGATTATGATGATGATGATGATGATGATGCGAAACTGACAACTATAGCTTTGACAGTGTAAATGTAAATAGACTAAAGAAACCATTTCAGCACACCAGGGGACTTTAGGTACATGGTTTATACATTTTAGAAGTCTGACAGTCGATGGATTGCTACATATGCCGCCTTTGCTTCCCTAAAACGATTCTGATATTTGATTTTATTCTAAGAGAGCTGAAATCAACCGTATACACTTGCTCTAATGGGGATTAGGAAAATATTTACAATACTAATTAGCTTTATCATTACTATGCTGATAAACAAATTATGCTATAGAAACAAGATTGAGAAGCGAAAAAGAAAACAAAATGCCTATCGAACCACTAACTATAGTTCTATTACAATGAATACAATGCACACACACACACACACACACACACACACACACACACACACAAACACACAAACACACACACTCCACACCCACACACAAATATAAAGCAAATGTCCCTTATAAAGCTATTGGCAGATCGAACGAAAAAAAAAATCGGCTTTCGATGGGTAATTTAGTCTGGTAGCATTTACTCCCCAGGACTCCCCTGGGAGCCAGAGTCTTGTTATTAAATCCACCTTGATTTGTATTTAAACCAACAATTTTCGCGCCGGCAGACAAAGGTCTAGCTTCTGCGCCACTACAGCTACCATTAATCATATTTTAATTAAAATTAAAACTTACCTTTTCTACGTAACCCGGCCAAGCATAGAAAATAGTGCTGGTCGACTTTCGCTTTATATATACTCGAAGAGGACACAAAGGGCGGTAGAAAAGGCGTTAGAAAAAATAGTAGCTGTGAGACAGACGGACACTGAACAATGATTTCGTGCTTAGGAAGCGTTTCATAGTGCCACTATGACGGATTATGTCTACTGTTGAGCTGAAATGTCAGAAAGATTAGGTCTGCTCTCCGAAGACGGGATTGGGAATACTTCCCTTGGGAGCCATCTTGTCAAGACGGTGCTGGTGTTATAAAAGTAACAGGATTTTTCCTTTTTAGTTTAAAGAGAAGCTAACACTGAGTACATGAGAATGTCAAAAGTAGGACGTGAGATTTCGTTCTTTTAACGAGAGAAATGGGTGTTCGCTTTGCGGTTGCAGCAAAACCAGATGTTAGTAGATTTGATTTCTTAGCTTTAATATGTTGACATTTTCTGAATTACAGTTTTTCCACATTTAGACAATTTTACAGACAAACTGAATTATTATCAACAGAAAAAAAAAAAATAAGCAATGTAATGGCTTGCCTGAAATTACCTCAGCTGGTGAACTCTTTAAACACATCAGAAGCAGACATTCTATTCAGAAGCCAATAATCTTTTTAGAAGCAAACAATATAGATCTTTCAGTCACTTTATGAGAGAGAGAATGTCAGTCTACATACTCAAGGCAGGAAGGTTGGATAGAAAGAGAGGCAGAGAGAGACAGACAGAGAAGATTCTGGATAGTAAAAAATCATAACCTGGAAGTTTACATGTGTCAGTCAACTACCACATGCACAAAATAAAGACTGTACAGACCCCATAGTGGGCATGTCTGACAGAACTGTACAGTCCCCATAGTGGGCCTGTCAGACAGGACTGTACAGTCCCCACAGTGTGCCTGTCAGAGAGTACTGTACAGTCCCCACAGTGTGCCTGTCAGAGAGTACTGTACAGTCCCCACAGTGTGCCTGTCAGACAGGACTGTACAGTCCCCACAGTGTGCCTGTCAGATAGGATGTACAGTCCCCACAGTGTGCCTGTCAGATAGGACTGTACAGTCCCCACAATGTGCCTGTCAGAGAGTACTGTACAGTCCCCACAGTGTGCCTGTCAGATAGGACTGTACAGTCCTCACAGTGTGACTGTCAGACAGGACCACAAACACTAAGCTCATTCTGCAGACCTGCCCACTGTACCTATCCCCCAGTTTACATACTACTTTCTCCTTTATCGAAGTAGTTGGAAAAATTACCCTAGTGAAAAGAGGAAAAATACACCATAATTACGAAATGAGCACATTTGCTAATTGCTGTAAACAACCCTGCACGCGTTGCTACAATAGAAAGTGAATTGAAAGGAAAATTGCTTAAACAAAATGTAATTATATTGGATCATTGTGCCGGTAATTTAACATTAAAAATGTGTTTACTGAAGTGCTTTTGGGTAAACAATGTTCTTTGTTCTTCCGTCTGGCGCGTACACAAATAAATTAGAAGGTTTTCCGACGCGTGAACAGGCCACATATAGCTGTCCATGTAAAAAGCATGGATGTTCCAAACGTAGTCCACACACTTCTAGGGATTGTCCCTGTGATTTGTTTATGGTCATTGCAAAGGCGAGTCGCACCGGAAACTGCAAGCGTCTGAAGTCAAATGGCATGTCTGTTGGAATCATTGGGATGCGTGGCAAAAGTATATTCTCGCCCTTAAATTTCCCATTTAAAATTGTACCTTCGATGATATTGAGCATCAGCCTTTTCACTGAAAGCCTGGTACCATTGCAAAGACGTGGCGGATTGATGTTTCTGAGAAGAATGATGGGCACGCCAATTTTCACGGTTAAAATGTGGGGTGGCATGCCTGGCAAATCAAGTGAATTTAAGAACTCAGTTGGATAATTAACAATTTCGTCCTGATTCATTACAGTATCGTTAGACTTATACGTTGTCACGCCGCCTGGTAATTTGTCTTAGATGTTCGGATTCATGGCAACTAACGATCGAAAAGGTTGTTTGCAGATTGTACAGCCAGTCCCACCTGAACCAGTGCTTTGTTAGTTATTGTCAAACATATGTCCTCAATGCAAACAAATGCTTCATAATATACATTTGGTATGAATTGAAGGTCCTGATCATGCTTCGTTTAACGCCAGGATGTCTTCACTCATGTAGTCTTTGTATTTTTCCCAAAGCTCTTTTGGAATGAATGGGAAGCAAGTTGTTAATATTATTGCAAATAATGTGCGTATTTGCTGTGGTCGAGCAGTATTCGAAGCATCAGCGAGTGAAGTGTCCCAATGTGCATCATTTTCAAGAAGATTTAATTCTTGGCAACCTTCACGGTAAGTAGCGCATACTTTACCATAAACTGTTCTCAAGTCCTGGAAGGATGCCGGTCCCCGTTTGTTGATTAAAAGTAATCGCAAGTAAAAGCAATCTGCATTTTTGGGATGAACAGTGTACAGACGGCCTAAAATATCAGTAGAATATAAATTAAGATGTCCGTCAACCGCTTGACCTTGCTTGCAACGTTGAAACTTTTTAGCTGATGCATTCCATGTGTAGTATATTGGCAGGTCAGAGTAAAGCAGTGTTTTTGCAAACATATCTCTACACAATGAGAAAAATCAGTTAACGTGGTTGGCGGTGGTAACAATGCTCGTGCATGTGCATTCTCTATAGTAAAGTACACGCGCTGTCCATTGTCAAGGTGCACTGCCAAATGAACAACTGCTGGATGTCATTCATGAATTGGAAATAAGAAAATGTGCCATACCGCTTCATTGCTACTAATGTAGCGCCCCAGCTGATATTGCTTGATTTCATCGATAGATGCAGCTGCATGTCCCACTCCAAAGACTGCCATATCGCCTCCTTTGTTGACATATTTGCAAATGTACTTATGTTTGCCAAGAAATGTGTCGACTGGCCTGTGTCACCTACTACCAATGATGATAATGGTTCGGGTGGTGAATGTAATACTGGCCATTTAACTTTTCCACCAGCGCAGCACATACCCGGCATGTCATCCTTAAATTTGAAGGCACTGCAATGTACGCACAATTTATTTATTTTGCCAATAAGCGAGAGTGGATGAAGACCAATCATAATTGCTGGTGTAATGGAATGCATCAAGATTCAAATCAACATGCAGTGTTCGCCTGGATAAAGTAGTGCGCATTTGAACGTTTTCGAGTCTTGCTTTCCGTTGCTGGTCTGATTGAGATGAACGGGCTTCAGCAGTGCGCACTCGAATGGTTTCCAGTCTTACCTCACGTTGCTCGTCTGTTTTTGAAGCAATTAATGCCCTCCTCTTGTGTGTTTTAGGTGTAGATGGGACAATCGCTTGTCGTTTGGGAAGCATAACTGCAAATTTTTTGAGCGCTGATCATCAGTAGCTTGTTCATCCTCATGATGAAAGTTGACTTGAAGTATCGCTGAAATAAATGAAAATATGAGCAGGAGATAACAATCTATTTTGACTCAAGAGGAAATGCATAGAAACTGGGCAGCAAATAGTAAGAAAAGGAGGTATATAAGACAATATGAGAAAGCCAACAGATAATGTGCATACATTTATCACTTTCTGTTAGATTTAAGGAGTGGTCCACATATTATTTGAAGTTAAAAAAATGAAACATAATGGCTGATGTCACTGTAATAAATGCGCTCACCTGTTGAGATACCTCTAGATTCTAACACTGACCTGAGAAGAATGTCGTGTAAAGTTATATAATTCGTTTGAATAACAGAAGAAAGCCAACCAAAACTGTGTACTACTTGTGGTACTCATGAGTATCGGGTATGAGAAAGACGATAATAGTTAATGATAATGTGTATACATTTATCATTGCGGGATTTAAGAAGTGGTCCACATTTGTTTAAAGTAAACAAAAAACATGTACATACTGACTAATGTTACTTAAATAAATGCTCTTACCTTTTTATATATTTCTTGATAACACAACTAAAAACCGATAGCCATTTTCCTTGCGGGCGGATGTTGACGATAGAGCGTCACTACTGCGCATGCACGATAAATCGATCCCACGTAACGTGGCTATAATTAGAAATCACTAAAGTTATAAATATTAGTTTCGAATATTATGGATTAATTGTGGTCACCTATCTCTAACAGTGACAGGTTGAATTTCAAACCACGATGGTTCAAAATCCGGTATCAAAACAAACATATCCTGAAAATTTCAGCTAAATCGGTTCAGTAGTTTCCGAGTCTATAGGGGGCAAACAAACACACAAACATCGATATATATATATATATATATATATATATATATATATATATATATATATATATATATATATATATATATATATAGTACTATTTATTCTATATACACTACTACTATTTCTATATACACTACTCATCCTTCTATACACACTAATTTTACTTATTTATACACCACTATTACTTCTATATATACTACTGTCAATTCTTTATACACTGCTGTTTCTTCTATATCATCATCATCTGGTGCCTTGTCGACTGGCGTGGGCGACCATGCCTCTCAATAATCTGCTATCTCCTGCAGCA
The DNA here is from genome assembly GCA_905116865.2 of Candidula unifasciata. Classification (NCBI taxonomy): domain Eukaryota; kingdom Metazoa; phylum Mollusca; class Gastropoda; order Stylommatophora; family Geomitridae; genus Candidula; species Candidula unifasciata. Next base: position 16,923 of record CAJHNH020003252.1, read on the forward strand.
TGTATCAGTTCGTGTGCCGAAACACCCCCACACCATGCAACAAGACTGTCCCGAATCTTCTCTCGTTGTCTTCCTCTATCTCTCGTTCCACAGATCTTTCCAGTGGTAACAACATGTTCTATTTTCCCTCTTCTCATAACATGGCTGAAAAATGATGTCTCCTTCTGATGTCTGTGATAAGTTCTCTTTGAGCTCCCGCCCCTTTTAAAACCTTTTGGTTGCTCTTTTTGGCTGTCCAAAGTATTCTAAGCATTCATCTGTAAAACCACATCTCTGAAGCCTCAATAAATTGTTTGGCCTGCCTACTGATTGTCCAGGATTCACAGCCATATGTTAAAACTGGATGTATGTAGCAAGCAAGAATTCTTTTTCTAACTCTAAATGACAAGGATATATTGCACAAGATATTCTTCATTTTTTAAAACGTAGTGTTTGCCTGTCCTATTCTGTTTCTTATTTCAGTTATGCATCTTCCATCTGATGTTATCCATGTGCCCAGATACTTACATTTCTGTACTTGTCCTAAAATAAAACCATCGACTTTTATTACACATTTAGGAATAATTAGTTTCTTTGATACCACCATTACTCCTGTCTTCCGATTATTCAAACTGATGCCCATTCTTCCACTTTTTAACACCACAATGTCTATCGTTTCCTGTAGTTCTTTCTGACTTGTTGCTATCAAGACTGGGTCATCAGCATAACGTAAATTGTTTATATTATGCCCACCAACCACAATTCCAGTCATAACAATTAAAGATCTCATGATATTTTCACTGTATAATGAAAACAAATCAGGTGACAGTACACATCCTTATCGTACGCCCCTCTATATGCTCTGAAATGTACCTAAACAGTTATTTATTCTTATAGCTGCTGTTTGCTGCCAATACATATTCTTTATTATTCGTATAACTTTTTCATCAATGTTTAATTTTTCTAACAGTTTGATTACTTCTTCATGTTTCACACAGTCAAATGATTTTGTATAGTCTATGAAGCATAAGTACAAATCAGTCTTTACTTCTAAAGCTCTTTCTGACAATGTCTTTAGGATGTATATATGGCATTGTCTGTACCTTTTTCCTTCTACAAATCCACATTGTTCATCGCTGATTTCTGGTTTAATTTTGTTTCTTATTCTTCTCATAATTATTCTCAGTAAAATCTTAGTCATGTGACTCATAAGACTTATTGTGCGATGGTCTTCACATTTTAGAGTGCCTGATTTCTTTGGCAGAGCTATAAATATGGATTTTAAAAGGTCATTTGGAATATACCCACTATTACAAATATCATTTAAAAGTTTAGTTATTATTTCAGTTCCAAACTTTCCCAGTGCTTCGATTTCTTCCAGTGAGATGTTGTCTGGCCTGGGTTCTTTTCCTTTCTCCATATGATGTATTGCATCCTCATCTTCTTTAGTCATTATTAGTGGACCATCATTGTTGGTCTGCAGTTCTACATCTGGCCTATTATCATCATACAATTCCCCTATATACTCTGTCCATCTGCTAATTATATTACTATGCCCCATTAATAAGTCACCATCTTTTGATTTTAAACATTCAGTGCTGTTACGTGTCATCTTTCCTGTAAACATATTTATCTGACGGTACATGGAATGTAAGTCTTTCCTGTTATTTTCCCCAATCTCTGTACACATTTGATTCAGCCAGGTTTCTTTAGCCACTTTGCATTCGTTCACTATTTCTTTTTGTATTCTAGAGTATTCCTTTTTTATATACTTTTTCTTCCTTCTTGCATCCATCAACTGCAGAATATCGGTTGACATCCATTTCTTTTTTGCAACTCTATGGGTTGGTGGGATTGTCTATTTTGATGTCTGCTGAATTGACTCACGTAACATATCCAACAGTTCATCAATAGTCTGTATAATTTCCATTGCATTTTACCGGTTTTGAACAATGACATTGTACTGTTCCTTAATTTCGTTATCCGTTCTAAGAATTCCTAAATTTAACTTGATGTTCTGTGGTGTTTTTCTAATGTTCTTTAGTTATATTTTAATTTTTCCTTCAACTAGAACATACTTCTATTTACACTACTATTACTTGTATATATATATACTACTATTACTTCTTTATACACTACAATTACTTCTATATACTCTACTGATACTTCTAAATACACTACTGATACTTCTATATACACTTTTTTACAAACCTTTACTTCTATATACACTACTATTTTTCTACATACACAACTGACACTTTTATATACACTACTAATAATTTTATATACACTACTGGTACTTCTATATACACTACTGTTACTTCTATATACACTTTTTAAAAAATCGTTACTTCTATATACACTACAATTATTCTGTATACACTACTGACACTTTTAAATACACTACTAATAATTCTCTATACATTACTATTAATTCTATATACACTACTGTTTTTTCCACAACCTTACACCTACGACGCAACAGTTTGATATGTGATTTGAAAAACAAATATTGTGATTGTTATATTATTTTTAACGAGTCAATACCAGCTTGGATATTGTTATCTAGAATCAGCTGCCAAGTCACATGCAATATTTTGCAACTACAATTCAAAAATGTCTTCAGTGGGTACCGGATGCAGTCCCGGGAAGGGACGGCAGCGATGTGACGCTGGGCCACATCACCTATCTTGTGCCGATTGGTCTATAAAAATAAAGGTCTAGCCCTATATACCCTATATGCCCCATATGCCTAAAGGCGTTAAAAAGAGACCGTTACTTTTAAATTTTTTTTTATATATTTCACAATTTTGGCCCTCTTTCTATAAGGTAAATGTCAGATTTGAATTATTTCAATTGGTTAGTTGTCTTAACAATTAATCGTCCAGTTGCAAATATCTAAATGGCAAATTATAATTATTTAAGAATTTAAAAAAAAAGAAACGTAATATCGGAGCTCATGTGGTTAATTGTCTCAACAATCAATTGTCCGGTTTAAATTATGTAAATGTAAAATTTTAATTATTGTTGGTTATCCCTACATTCAATCGTCCAGTTTAATTTATTTGAATAGGTCATGGTTTTCAAAATAATAAGAAAATATTTGAGCACAGGTGGCATAGTGTTTGTAATTATTTGCCTAAAAAGTTAATGATCCAGTTTCAACCCCCGGCAAAGACAGAAACAAGTTGTTACGGTCACTGATCTGTGTGGACACGCCTGGCCCTGTAGCCAGCAGTGTTGGGGGCAGCTAGCTCTCCTAGGAGGGTTACAAGTGAAAATTAGTAGCCTGCTGCTGTCCTGTGATCGCACAAGCCAACCCCAACTCCGTGTGGTGCAGACTGTAAACAGTATCCGTGAGGATACAGGCTAAAGGGGGAAATGGCCACCTGGAGAGAAGTGGGCCGAGACGCACCATGCTGTTGACGATACTGCAGGGCTCAGTAGAGGGAAAGACAAGAAGAGGCACACCAAGAAAGATCTGGTTACAGAACCTGACTGACTGGACAGGTCTTAGGTATGCAACCATGAAGTCCATCGCAGCCGACCGCTAAAGGCGGAGAGAGCTGATCAGACAGTCAACATAAACTGGTGACCCAACGACAAGCAGTGTTACGGGATAATGATGATGATAATGATCTGGGTTAGATGCAACCACTTAAAACTGCGTATGAGGCATTTATCGTATTTGTCAGGGGAAAGCAAAATCAACGTGGAAGGCAGCTTGGAGACTCCCTTGTTTGTCGTGGCTTATAATAGGCAACAACTTTACTCCTAAAATTCCAAATGCAAAAATTGCCATGTTGCTACCTTTACACCAGTCTAGAAATATTGGCACCTTTCTGTCTTCACAGTTGATAGTGTTGCATCGCAAGATCCCTCTGTCGCCTTTTTAATGACTCGAAACGAAAGGTTAACACCAGTACGTTCGGGAAGAAAGCATGCTGCAGAAGCTGCCATTTTAGTTTTTAAAAAAATAGTGCTTTGTATGTCCGCCTTTCGGAGCCTGCTTCCAAGACCAGATGCAAACCAAAGCTAAGGGCTTGATCTGCAATCCTATAAAACCACATTTTCAGGCTACCTTTCCTCATCCAATGATAAGGCTAGTAACAACCATAATGCACACCTCCACCCCGCGTTGGCACAGTGTGATTGTCAGGATTGATCACTCTAACATTTATAACGTCAGGAAAAAAGGAGTCCAAACCAACAACCAGTGACCATAAGTAACCAATCACTTGAAAATGTAGAACATTTCACATATCTTGGCAGTGTGGTGTCCCTACTGGGAGGTACAGAGAAAGACATACAGTCACGTCTGAACAAAGCTAGAGCTGCGTTTGGAAGGATGAGACAAATCTGGAAATCCAACAATTACTGCAGAGGAACGAAACTCCGACTCTACAAGAGCATCATTTTGCCAGTTCTTCTTTATGGAGCGGAATGCTTGAGAATGACCAAAAAGGATGCACACAAGCTGTCCACCTTACACAACACATGTCTACGTAGAATTATCAAAATTTTCTGGTCAGATACAATCTCAAACACTAAACTACTTCAAGCCACAAACCAAGAAACTTTAGACAGTATGATTACCAAGAGAAGATGGAAATGGCTTGGCCACGTTATGAGAATGACTTCTGATATACCTGCCAAAACAGCTCTCACATGGACACCAGAGGGAAAGAGAAAAACAACATGGAGACGAACGATGGAAAGTGACCTGAGTGCGGCATCTTTGACATGGAAAACTGCAATGAAGGTTGCACAGGACAGGAAAGCATGGAAAGTCCTCTCTGAAGCCTCATGTGCCACTAGGCATAACGAGAACTGATGATGATGATGATAACATGCAGTGTAATCTTAGGTACAAACCCCTTCGAAGGAAGGATTTGGTTTCACAATTCACAAGCAAAAATATAACAAACATCTCATCGTGGATCATCATCAACATCATCACCATTTTTTTAATTGAACGTTATTACTGGTCACACAGATGATTGGTTAGTAAGTCCAAGAAAGAACTGGCCATTTAGAATACAATAGTGGGGCGGGCAAACAAGAGACCATATATGTAAAGTCATATTGTCATGTGACACACACCTACAGTGTACATAGAAGATAATACTCAGTTGTATATTTCAGAATTGCTGAAGTGGTCCTAAAAAAGTGTCATGCTATAAAATATTCATGGTAAAATACGAATTCCTGATTGTTTGTGACACATCGAATGCAAAATTTTGAGCATTTAATGGGCTGTGCAAACAGCGATGGGTAATGCCACTTTATACACCTAATGTTAACTTTCATTTTTCTGTCGTTGCTTCAGAATGATTGTGATTAAATGTTAAAGCAAGGCCTTAAGAGCTTTTGGGCCTAATAAGCGGTGCTAATAATAAGTTGCTTGTTGATGTACTTCTGACATTACGGGCAGGAAACTGTTATGTATGTAGTTATGAGTGTGTGTGTGTGTGTGCGTGTGTATGTTCATGTGTTTGTACACATATAAACAATTTCATTCATTCATATATACAAACATACATACATACACATTCATACATATACACATCCATACATAAATACATACATGCATACATAT
>CAJHNH020003252.1:25000-76489 GCA_905116865.2 Candidula unifasciata
TCTCTGTCATCTGACATTCTTTCAATATGTCAAAACCATTTTAGTCTGTTAGCTTTCATGATGCCAGAGATCAATGGTGATTTAAACAGATTATGTGTTACGTTGTTGCTTCTCACTCTCGATTCCCCGCTGATAGCATCTTTGATGGGTCCAAAGATTTGTCATAACGCTTTGACGCTTTTACTTTAGCAGATGTTGAAGGGCATAGTATACTTTATTTCTAGATTGTATTCTAGATTGTATTTCTTCTCTCAGCATGTTGGAGCAGTTGAAGTTTGCACCCAAATTACTTATATGTTTCCGTTCGTTTGATTTTCATATTATCGACTTGGATGTGGCTGGAGTTTATATCCTTTTCCTGTCTAGTTAGTATTCGTACACAATAGTAAACATTTAAAAACATTTTATGTTTTGCATCCCTCAGTCAGTTTTTGGTAACTAATAACTAGGAATGAAAGAATCCTGGATATTATAACAAGTAACTAAACTTGGAAATTGTCACTGCCAGCTTAGTTAATGCAGGAAAGCTGCATTAACTTTCAACAAAACCAATCGTTCCATGCTGTCAGCATTAAGGCCGTGAATGCAGAAGCGGGTGTAAGGTAACTACTATTCGTATTCGGCCCGCCCGCAACTATTCGGCCGAATACCGACTAGTCAATAGGTCCACTGTTCGGCCCCGAAGCGAATACGAAGCGAATATTCAATACAACCCTGGATTGAAATACATTTCCTCTTGAGTTTTCTCTTCCTCCTTGTGTAGATTTGTCTTATTTGTAGAGCCTTTGTTGACATCTGGTGTTATGTTACTTCTCTCGATTATTAACATATAGGCTTTGCGTTACGACCCTTGTCTAGACTGTCGTGATTCAGAGAGTTATGTCCGCAGTTTTTTTTTAAATGTTTCACAACAAGGGGCATTACCAAAATAAATTGTTTTGAAAATAGTAGCAATAAGCGTTACATCCCTTTAATGTATCCCAAATAAAAATTGATTTACTTTTTCGGAGAAGTCGGGATGGTTGGCTAAAAGGTTAGTCAATAAGTTTAACTCACACATCATCCCTGAATGCTGCTAGGGTTAGATTTCCATTGGGTTTAAAAAAAAATCGTTCTCGTGGTTGTAACAGTCCAGAGGTCGACCGCGCAGGGTGTGGACTGCAGAAGTAGTAGAAAAACGTACTAATGAAGTGAATAGTACAAAATCTCTTCCTGCCCTGACGCTGCGAGGCATCCCATGAGTAGAAAGAAGATGAAGAAGAAAACAGAAGGAAAATATATTGGCCCAACATTTCCCCATTTTCTTTCTGTTACTTCGCAATAGGTCGACGGGTGCTTTGCTTTGAAAATATTTTTTTTTAAATTTAAAATTCGTCAACTAGCAACTCCGAAGAGCTAGTGGGAGCGGGGGAGGGGTTAGGTTATAACTGTGACTAGGTTATAAGCGCAATATAAAATGGCCTAGCTTTGCACGCCACCAATTATAGACTACCTTTAGCATCTGCTAGGTGTTTCGTCCTTTTTAGGACGAAATTTTTTGTTATTTGAAGCCACGGCCTGGCTTTTGACAGGGGCCGCAATAAAGGCAGGCCATAAATATGGCCAATAGTCTGAACGCGGTTTCTGGGACCTCTCCACGGTGATCCTCACCCGCATGGTGGCGCTTTGTGTCATCGGGTGTTTGTCGCTTGTGTGATGTTCTGGTGGGGTGGAAAGTCAGTCAGTCACGCCACCAAGAGTGCTGTCAACGTCTACTGCACCGTTGCTGCGATCAAAAAAGACAGATCCAAATACTGATTGACCGGCGACGAAGTAGCCTACCGGCAATTCAATAGGCGACTCGATCGGATGTTGCTTGGCAGTTTCATGGACCAAAATATAACCTCAGAGTTTAACAGGTATTCTGGAATGTGTCCTTGCAATGCGGATGTTAACTGCTTAGAGAGGTCCTAGTGTGGGGTCAATTTCATTCACTAACGACGTCACCACGTAATATTTGTCAAAAAAGCAACAACAGTGGGTACATAAATAGACAACCTTCATTGTGCAGACATCAAAGACGTGATACTGACCACATCACCCATCGAGTGCCAATTGGTCACTTATCTCTTTCAGTTCCCTTAGTGTTTAATTTAACCGTGTCTCTAATAGTATCTTTTGTATCTTAAAGAACAATCTTTTTTTAGGGGCATAGAACTCAAAAATAGAACTCTGGGACAGAAATAGTTATAGTAGCAGTGGAAATATAAGGGGTTAATATACCATAAGAATTGAATAGGAATAATAATGACATGCGTACTAGGAAGAGAGTAACTAATGAACGTATGGTGCGTTTTTGGTACTGAAATAGTTGATATGATATGCTGGAAGCGCCACTAGCGTCAAAATATCCTTTTACTGATTTTTCTCTACTTTGGGGCATTAATTGATGCTTTATTGGTTCAATACACACCGATTCAGGTTTATATAACTCTTATAAGGATTGCAGGCGGCGGCTAGCCTTCTGCTGACATCATCAATCATAGAGTACCATTTAGCCAACAAAAATACAGACCTAGCACCATGTGTCCGGTAGCGTGGAAATGATCTTGTTCATTTCATATCTTAGCCCCTACTTTTTTTTTTAAATTTACTTTGAGTTCACATTGTCTTATCTGACTCTTCCTATTGAATCAAAACTACAGCGTATTATGTTGTACATCTTTAAACTTTGAGCCACAGCATCTTAAAAATCTGTAAAAAGTATTAAAAAAAAAAAGTAAAGGACCCTTTTTTACACCTTTAGGCGTATAGGGCATATACGACTAGACCTATATTTTATAGACCAACGGCACAAGATGGATGATGTGGTCAGCATCAGGCCGGCCTCAGTCTACTTCACGAGACTGCACCCGGTACCCACTTAGGGCTGGGTCGACCTGGGAGCCAAGGTCATTTTTGAAGAAAAGTTCGGCTTCGCCAGGGAGCGAACCCACGACCGTCCGATCCGCGGCGCGCGTCTAGCCGCTCTGCCACGGCGACTCCCTTAAAAATCTGGCTTCCCTTAAATTTTACTCTCTATCTGATATCTACTACTGAGGCCTACATACATTGTAAAATGACTAATTCTCAACTGGGACCGACTGAGTTTGAAGAAGCTAGAATGTTCATAATTTAACTGTCTTTCTTTTTAATCAAGCATTTTACTATACGTTCATTAAATAACCCATTTATTGTCTAATTTTTTCTTTAAGGAATTTTTTTTTCACTCCAAGATTTACGTAAATGCACTTACTAACTCATCCTGTAAAAACAATAGCCACAAAAACAAATCAGCCATGCCATGGAAAACTAAAACAGAGAAACATTCATTAACTGGTGCCTGTGTAGAAAAAAAGGAATTAATTACAATGGTGTCAACAGGGTACTTACAAGTAAGCCAGATCTGTAAATTAATTAGACTTGGTTGAGGCTCCATGCTTTATGGAGGAGAGAAGGCAAAAGAAGAAGAAGAGACCTTCCTTGTAAATGGTTTCCATAAGTTACCATAATTTCCAATGCTCTGGGGCCATGGTGGTAGCTTCCATCCCAGAACCTTTGACCTCACTCGTCAAGGTTCGCCTTACATTTTTTGTTAGGCATCCCAATTTCTTATTTAATAATTTCCCCATGTCTTTGCCTCTTTCGATGTTTTTTTTTTTTTTTTTTCCGTTTCAACCCAGGATGGCCTAATATAGGGTCATCTAATTTTTCTGATATTTGTTGATATTAGCAGTTCTGCAGACATGTCTTTTAATTCTTCACTTTTCTTGAATCAGTTGTCCCCGTGTGGGTTCTTGGGTCCCATTATGGCTGAAAAATAATAGACCCATTGCCCCCTAACAAACATGTCCTAAAAGTCGACAAATTAGAGGATGTTTTCTTTGAAGTCGGTGTGCCTCTGCTTGAGAGGAGAGGAACCAATAACGTGCTTACAAGTAATCCAGATCTGTAAATGGATGTGAACGCAAAACTTAACTAGAGCCCAGAAGTGAAGGAACAAACAAGACTGTCCAACAGAGTTTATAGTGGTGAATACGAAGTGGAAAAAAACAAGAAAAAAAGAAAGAATCAGTTCCATATAATTAATGTTCGTCAATTTCACAAAGCATTTGCTTCCTTGTTCATTTAACTTTCGTTCCAGGTCTTGATATTTCGCCAAATTTCACCAGTATTAAATTTGTATTATTATAAAAAACATTCGACATATTTTGTTGAATATAATGTAAACCAAACTTCTTCTTCTTCTGCCTTTCTATCCCCCAATGGAGCATAGAATCTCAACCAACTCACGCCAAGTCGTTCTGCCCCTGTGGGTTCCAATGCAAAGACATTCTGGTTATGCTGTTCTCCTGTTTTCTCAGTGTTTGTCCAATCAAGCGCCAGCGTCTTTTCCTCACCTCTTGGTCCACTGGAGCCTGTTTAGTTCTCTCCCAAAGCTCTACATTAGTTATTCTATCATACCATTTAATTCCCTCTATTCTGCGCAGGCACCGGTTAATGAAAGTCTGTAATTTATTAGTAATTGCCTTAGTTGTTCTCCATGTTACCACCCCATGCAAAAGTACTGATTTGACATTAGAATTTAAAAAAATTTAGTTTAGTATTTCTTTTAATTTCTTTTGACCTCCACAAATTCCCTAGTGCTATGAAAGCTAATCTTGCCTTTTGTATTCTTATTTTAATATCTCTATCCGTTCCTCCGTCTTTATCTACATTACTGCCCAAATAGGTGTACGACTCTACGTCTTGGAGTGGGGTGCCATTAAGAGAAACCACATTACTATTTGCCTGGTTTATTCTCATTATATTTGTCTTTCCTTTAGGGACTTTCAGACCAAGCTGCTGTGATCTCGCATCAAGTATATTTAATTTATCTTGCATTTTATTTCGTGAATGGGACAGAAGAGAAATATCATCAGCGAAGTCCAGATCATCAAACTGTTTTGTAGGGGTCCACTGAATTCCATTCTTGGTGTTAGAAGTTACTGTTTTCATAATCCAGTCTATTGCCAATAAAAATAAGAGAAGCGACAAAATACATCTCTGTAGCACACCTGTTTTTATTTCAAATGTATTTGTTAGCTTTCCCTCACGAAGAACACGACATTTCATGCCTTTGCTAAGTTAATAATTTTCTGTGGGAATCCATAGTGCCCTATCAATTTCCAGAGAGATTCCCTATCAATGCTGTCAAATGCTTTTTCATAGTCTATAAATCCAATGTAAAGTGGTGAGTTCAGTTCAATGCTTTGCTCTATTATAATACGTAATGTGGCTATCTGGTCAGTACAGGATCTTTTTGACCGAAAACCTGCCTTTTCATCTCTTAGCTCTTTATCAATAGCATCTTTTAATCTTTCCAAAATAATTCTACTTAATATTTTTTCAGGAACTGACAGCAACATAATTCCTCTCTAGTTTTCACACTCTTGTAGATCACCATTTTTGGGCAGTTTCACAAGATATCCTTCTCTCCAGTCTGCTGGTATTTCTTCGGTCTCCCATACTTTACTGAATATTCTATGTAGCAATTCTGTTGATGTGTTTATGTTGGCCCTGATGGCACTGACATGTTAAAGAGCTTTAGCACTGACACTCGGGCACTAATATAGGACTCGGGCACTAATATAGCACGGACATGTACGGAACTCTAGCCCTGACATGTCAATGATCTCTGGTACTGACATGTCAAAGAGTTCTAGCACTAACATGTCAAAGAGCTCTAGGACTGACTTGTCAAAGAACTCGGGCACTAATATAGCACGGACACGTCAAAGAACTCTAGCACTGACATGTCAAAGAACTGTAATACTGAAATGTCAAAGAATCTCTCACTAAAATGGCAAAGATTAAGGTCACGGAAATATCAAGGATCACTAGCACCGAAATGTCAAAGACTAAATCATTGAGGTACCAAAGAATTGTGTCCCTGAACTCTCAGAACATTGAAATCTAGTATTAAAACTTGTACACCACACATTCATTCAGTAAAGCGCAAAACGCAGCAAGAGAGAAAGGAATAGCATTAAAATAGTATACGAAACATAGTGAACGTTTATTTTATTTAAAATAAAAAATCACAGTAAAATAAATACATCTCTAAAAGGCGAATACTAAAATGAGCTATTACAAAATTACATATATATGGTGTGTGTGTGTGTTTGTGTGTGTATGCGTGAGTGTGTCAGTGTGTGTTTACATACAGAATGCGTGTACAATTACACAGTTACGTATAAATAAAGGAAACGCAAATCAATTACCACAGCAACATAAAGTCTAAAACAATAACACAGTAACAAACTTAAAAGTATTTGTACAGTATTAGTACATAGAAAAACATGTTTCAATACAGTAAACAAAGATAAAAATGATAACATACACCTATTTACACTAAACCAGTGTTTCCCAGATTTTCTGCCCTACCGCTCCCTTTTCAGTGAAAAAATAGCCCAACGCTAACTTCATCTGGAATTATCATCATCATAATATGCCACGATGAAAAGCATAAGCGAAGATTATTCACCGTTACCACGTGAGGGTTGTGAGGCAATATTGTGGAGTAAAACGAGAGCAGACCCACTGCCTCCCCGACAAGGAGTCGACTAATTGGTCACTTCCTTCGAAGTCAGAGTGCATCTGCCCGAGCGGCAAAGAACAGCCAACTTCACACAAATAAGCCAGTAAAACTGATGTTCCCGCAAAACTCAGACTAATACAAAGCCAAAGTCCAAATTTACACACAAACAGGACTTTTTACCGGAGCTTACAACCGGTAAACAAACAAATAATAAGATGATTCATCATCCTAAACGATCAACATAATGACGGGTAAGGTGGTGCTCTTTTCCCACCCTATGCATGTGGCCAAACTATCAAGGTATTTATTTCTTCACTCCCCGTCTGTGCTCTTTAACCTTAAGAGATGCAGTTTTTCGTTATTTTGAAGCCCTACCCTGGCTCTTTCCAGGGACCGCAATATACCCGGCCATAAATACATTGGCTGAACGCGGTTTCCTGGACCTCTACACGGGTGATTGCCATACGCTTGGTAGCACTTAGTGTCATCGGGTGTTTATCGCTTGTGTGATGTCCTAATGGGGTAAAATGTACAACTACTCTGTGCTCTTTTTATTAATCTTGCTATTAGTCATCCAATTCTCGAGTCAATTACTTGCCTTCAAATAAAAAGAATGATATACTGGCAAAACTTAAAAATAACATATTCGTTATGTGAAAGGGTGATTCTAATTCTATATAACATAATTTCTTTGTTTATTATGAAAAGCTAAGCAGTCTCTGCGATTTAATCTGTTACACTAAATTGAGAAAGGAAAGGTACCAACAGTTTTTCAAAATAGTCTCTCTCTCTCTATCTCTCTTTCTATCTCTCTTTCTATCTCTCTCTATATCTCTCTCTCTCTCTCTGTCTCTCTCTGTCTCTCTCTATCTCTCTCTATCTCTGTCTATATATCTCTCTCTGTCTCTCTCTCTCTGTCTCTCTCTCTCTGTCTCTCTCTGTCTCTCTCTATCTCTCTCTATCTCTCTCTATCTCTCTCTATCTCTCTCTATCTCTCTCTATCTCTCTCTATCTCTCTCTATCTCTGTCTGTCTGTCTGTCTGTCTGTCTGTCTGTCTGTCTGTCTGTCTGTCTGTCTGTCTGTCTGTCTGTCTGTCTGTCTGTCTGTCTGTCTGTCTGTCTGTCTGTCTGTCTGTCTGTCTGTCTGTCTGTCTGTCTGTCTGTCTGTCTGTCTGTCTGTCTGTCTGTCTGTCTGTCTGTCTGTCTGTCTGTCTGTCTGTCTGTCTGTCTGTCTGTCTGTCTGTCTTTCTGTCTGTCTGTCTGTCTGTCTCTTTGATAAATAAATCGTTACTCATTTGTCCTCTATAAAAGACCAGATACCGGATTAAAACTTGTTGATGCTGTAAGCACATACACGATTTGTGCCCCCCCCCCCCCTCCTCACCCAGCAGTTACAATATTGTGGTGCTCCCTTTCCCAGCCTAGTCGTTTTTACAGCATTATGGACCACTGGGCAAACGAGTGAGCTGAGGTCACTACAACAACCACTAACAGTAATGAAATGTAAATGGGTCACATGACACAGAGATTAGCATACGACCCCCAGGCATGTTCCCAGCCGGCCAATGTGTTAAAATATATGTATATACAATTCCAAATATAAATAATAACAAGCAATAAAATAGAATTTTTTTTTAAATAAACAGAACTTACATTAGGATTGTAAATAATGTAAGTTTTCGTATATGTCCTCTTTATTTCTATTTGAAAGACTTTTTCCTACTTTATTTATATTTTATTCATTCATTTTATTTTTTATTTGCAAGGTCTTTGATCATGTCCTTAAATTATTCTTAGGTAAGACATCTGTCTCGTTGCATTTTAGTTCGTTGGAATTTTACGAATTAGTTATTTAGAACACAAAACTAATAAATATGTCAGAGCCAAAATTTAAAAATCTGGACATCAGGAGCCTCTTGACAGTGGTGAAATATCGCAAGCTAGTTTGGTTTGTGCAAGTGGTGAGACATGATTCGATTGCAAACACTGTACTTCAAGGAACATAGGGGGTAGTCGAAGAAGAGAAGTACAAAGAAGAACCTGAAATGTCAACATCAAAAAATGGACAGGACTAAGTTATCCTACACTTATTCATCTAGCAGAAGACAGAGAAAGATGGCAGGTTTATGTACTAGTGCTTCCATTAATACACCTCTACGACCCTAATGGGTCAAGGGTTATGTTATGTTTTAATGTTCTTCAACCGAGAAAATAAACACCCATCTCCAAAACTATTGAAAATGTATCTGGTTCTCCCCTCTCTTAGTGAAGCGTTGAGCATGTACTTGGTGTGTTTAATGATAAATCCGGCTCTACTTCTGTATGTGCAGTGGAATATGTTATAGTCCGTTGTAGAAGTCATGCCCAAGTTTGAAAATGTGTAAGTCAATAATCGTTAGATGTAAGTTTTTGAAATTTGGCATGCAGCATGTTAATAATCATGTCCTTGTGAGAAATACTGTACACATATAAACAAACATCTAGTTTTCGTTTTGCCTTTTTTGCACTATATAAAAAAAGAGAGAGAGAGACACTGATTCAGATCAAACAGTTAGAATGCGTAAGATAAATGAGTAACAGGAACTTCTCGGATTGCACGCGTAAAATGGGCGTTTCATTCTCATCTTGGTCTAATATTATATACAGTCATCTTCTTTTAAGATGCAGTTTTTCGTTATTTGAAGCCCCACCTTGGCTTTTGCCAGGGGCCGCAATATATCCCAACCATAAATATGGTCTAATGGCTGAACGCGGTTTCCGGGACCTCTCCACGGGTGATCCTCATTCACATGATGACACTTTGTGTCATCGGGTGTTTATCGCTTGTGTGATGTCCTGGTGGGGTATGAGAAGATAGAGCTCATGTTGGTCATCGTCACCATCATGGTAGTCATCGCCTCCATTAGCCTCACAATGGGTTAGGTTCTCAAAATAATCCACATGCATCACTGCACATGTTAACTAACTTCTAAACAATCTTTATGCCTGTAAAAATGTCTGTATAATCTTTTTAAAGGGTACACAATTATCAGTCATAAGAAGACTAAAACAATTCGCCGCTTTCAGAAAACAGCAGACATGAGCAATTGCAAATTACAAAATCTTAAAGGCATTGGGAAATCTAGGGCACCTGGTTACAATTCCTATTGATACGTACAGGAGTTTTTGAGATATTTCTTAAAATGTGAGAGCTTTTGAAATGCATTGTACCAAATGTTAACATGGAACATGAAGCTGCGGTGGCTGCTTGCCACCTGTGTTTTGTTAAGGCGACCAATCAACTTTGGAAAACATATCTAAAACATAAATAGATAAAGCTTAGAATGATTAACATGTTCCGTAATATCCCGCACAGTCGTAACTGGAAAATATAACACATGATAAATGCACAATAATCATTTTCATATTATTAACATTAAAAAAAAATCAACATTTCGATATTTAGATTACAAAACTATTCAATTACTGAAGTTATTTTTCTATTTATTTTTTTGAGAAAATAAAATCTTCGTAATTTTTCCACATATTAGATTCGGTTTTTAATCAATGATTGTCTTCGCATTTTTTGATCCAAGTGTAACCGGTTTTGTCATACACAGTCGACATCTAACCCTGGAGACGCCGACACTTTGAAACACCTCCCTCTCCTAAATATAATCTGGCGATTGAACTGGGCCCTGGGACTTATAATTCCTATTTGAATGGTGGAATTTGTGTCACCGAGTGTTGATCGCTTGTTGTGCTGTCCTGGTGGGGTTGAACGTTACTCAGTCATAACAGACGTAGAGAAACGAAACCTTACAATTCAGGTGCAATTCCTAAGACGAACTATCAACATATCGAGAAGACATGAGATCAGACTTGATGAAGTATGGGGCCAGTAGAAGCACTAGATTTCTTTACAAACAACAAGTGAAATGTTTCAGCTATCAACCAAGCTGCCTGTATAGACAGTACAACACTAAGAAGTGATGTGTAGACCATATGGAAATCAAAAGATAATGAAAGGTCGGCAATGTGAAAGAAAAAGAAATGGAGTCCCTGGCAACCCAGTTACAAAGCATACAAACTGACACTCTGCCACTTGCTTCCTTCATACCGCAAAGGTGACGTTCAGGTGTGTCACTGTTGTAGATATATGAAATTTTTTCCTGGGACTACGTGTGCCCAAAGTGATGTACGTATGTATGTAAGTTGTACCCCACTAGGACATCACACATAGCGATAAACACCTGGGAACACAGAGTGCCACCATGCGGATGAGGATCACCCGTGAAGAGGACCCAGAAACCCAGTTCAGCCATTTGTTAGGCCATATTTATAGCCCGGCTATATTTAGGGCCCCCGGCAAAAGCCAGGGAGGGGCTTCAAATAACGAAAAATTGCATCCCACATGGGAATGACTAGATACCCAAAGTGATGAATGAATGAATGAATTTCTACCCCACCAGGACATCACACAAGCGATAAACACCCGATGACACAAAGTGCCACCATGCGGATGAGGATCGCCGTGGAGAGGTCCCAGAAACCGCGTTCAGACATTTGGCCATATTTATGGCCTGCCTATATTGCGGCCCCTGGCAAAAGCCAGAGTAGGGCTTCAAATGACAAAAAATTTCGTCCTGAAAAGGACGAAACTGGATTCTAGGTTTATCCAAAGTGATTGTCAATGAAAATCCAATAGCTGCAGTAACATAAACATCATCGTCGTCACCATCATCACCACGAACATTATCATTATCATTGGAAAAAGGGGACGAGGGAAAGATTAGCCCCCTTAGAAATGTTCTTAGGGGTTTCAGTGTGCCTCTTTACGTAGAATATCCTTTTCCACGCCTTTAGGCGTATGGGGTACATACGACCAGGCCTATATAAGGTGTCCCTCAGTCTAAAAAGGGTGCTTACCGATAAATTCATATTGTATCATATATGGGAGGTAATTAGGTAAGTCAGCAACGTAAAGACCACTTTCCACGCGGTCAGGCGTTTTGAGAATATCGGGCTAGACCTATATTTTATACACCAATCGGCTTTGGCGAGTGATTTGGTCAACATCACGCCTGCCACCTTTCCTTCCTAAGACTGCACCTGATACCAATTAAAGGCTGGGTCGACCTGAGAGGCAAGGTCATTTTTAGAGAAAGCTTGGTTCCGTGGGGACCCGAACCCACGAACTTTCGTTTCGCATGCGAGCGTCTAGCGGCTACATCGGCAACTCCCAGGTAATAAAGAAGGAAGCTTATAAAGTTATAGATGGAGCATTTCGAACTGGTTTCTTCTTCTTCAATTGGCTTGACTTTTGCGGATCTTTCATCTGCTGGGATGTCTATTTGATGTTTACAGCTTATAAAACGATTCTTCTAGTTATTCCTAAGGATGTCATAAGGGCTCTTTATCTACACTGTTCAAATAAAGAAACGCGTAAATATTAGATAACGCATAGATACTGATTAAAAAAAATTGTTTCCCCATATTTTCAAGATTTAAAATCTTTGAAATTTATTAAATGAAATTGTCAAACACAAAGAGTACTTTAGGGTTCAACTAATCGATTGATAGTTTTTTTGCATCTTGGATATCGATAGTTTTTTTTTTTTTTTTTTTTTAGACGTTTAGGCTTTCCCGTCTACCTTTCTTTTTCTTCGTCATCTTTTTCTTTTTCTTCTTCTTCTTCTTTTTTCTTCTTCTTCTTCTTCTTTTTCTTCTTCTTCTTCTTTTTCTTCTTCTTCTTCTTCTTCTTCTTCTTCTTCTTCTTCTTCTTCTTCTTCTTCTTCTTCTTCTTCTTCTTCTTCTTCTTCTTCTTCTTCTTCTTCTTCTTCTTCTTCTTCTTCTTCTTCTTCTTCTTCTTCTTCTTCTTCTTCTTCTTCTTCTTCTTTTTCTTCTTCGTCCCGAGCGACATATTGTATGGTGAATAAACGATGGTAAGAAGACGTCGAGCTCAACCTCTACCACGATAAAAAGATGTGTGCAAACGGGACATGAATTATTCATATATTGAGGTGGACTCGTGGGAACAAAATGCCACGGACTGTGATGTGTTGAGTGGGCACATCATAAAGGGAATGAAAAAAAAGGAAGAAATGACAGCAGAATGGATAAGAGCTGAGTGTCTGAGAAGAAATACACTAAATACAAATGTTGACAACAACGACCCTGAAATCCCATGATACAATTTTATAACTGTTGTGAACGCGGGCGGGTCTTGCTAGTCACACTATGAGTCCCATGAGGCTGTAAGTCCCACGCTCCCTGATTGCACAATATGAAATTATCATATAAACAGACGGAAAAAGTACCAACGACGTATAGTACAATTCTTATTGTGCTGAATGCGTATGATTTAATTAACGGAGGAGCACTTTTAGTGAGATGGTCATAAACTGTAATAAATAGAGGAGAACATATAGAAACGATTCTCACTGTGTTGTACGAGGTCCGACAATTAAGATATGAGACTGATTCCATACAAATTTAAATAATAAACAGTTGAGGATATAACCTGTATCTGATTCACAGTAAGCCCCTTGTGCATACATACAGCAAGTGGCATGATCTAACAAACACTGGAACGACCTCTGAAGTTCTTCTATTGTTATGGCCCTTAAAGTCGATGTTACGACCTGTGAATGTCATCAATGTTGTTAAAGAAGCGTCTTTTCAATCGTAACTTTAATTTTGGGAATTAAAAAAAATCACAGGGAGACAAATCTGGGTATTAGGGTGGAAGGCTGAGAACACACACTTGTTTTTGGGCCAAAAATATCTTGTTTGGATATCTCTTGGGTACTCAACCCACTGATATTTTGTGTCACCAGCCAACGAATGTGGTACAAACCGGCAAGCCACTTTTTTTTCTTGCCAAAATCTTGCACTAAAATGTTATGAACTGACTCTATATACACTTTAGATTCATCTGCCATCATCCCTTGCAGTAAAATGATGATCTTCTTGTATCCGTTCTCTGATTTTTGCAATGAGTTCATCATTACGAACAGAAATTTGACGTTCAGGTCTACGTGCATTAGTAATCATTTCCACATTAATTTTAGATCGTAAAAACCACCTGAAAATCTAAGCACGAGATAAACAATTATCCCCACAAACCTGTTGCACAATTGTAACTGTTTCAGTGGCGCTTTTTCTGAGTTTTAAAAATAATTTAATGTTAGCTTTTTACTCTGTGATAATTGCGTAACAATGCACCTCTGACTAGGTCAACAAAATTGTGGCTTATTTGTTGGCTGCTTATCGAACGGCTATGAAAAGTTACCAGATCATAGATGAATGTTTTCTCTTTAGATTCCATGCTTTACTTCATAAATGACATTTTTGTCTTGGCCATAATAAAATCAGTCTCATTACTTCATTGTCGGACCTTATATATTGGATATAATTAATGAAGAACGTATGCTTCTTAGTGACTTGTGTACCAAATACAATTAACGGAGGAGCACGTATAATACGATTCTTATTGTGTTGTATGCATATGATTCAATTAATGGAAGAGTGTATTGGATGTAATTACTGGAGAAATTAAGGTAAGATTCTTATTGTCTTGAGTATATGATGTATTTAAAAGAGGAGCCCTTATCGTAAGATTCTTTTTGCGTTGTGTATATTTCTTACTGAATGGTCGGCTTCTCGATACCACTGTCGAAACCCTGCTGGGATCGAACCCAGCACCTCGTTATTATGAAGGGCGTTCACAACGCCAAAGCAACAGATGCCCACGTTGTCAACAGTATGTGTGGGTAAATGTTTATTGCTAAATTTTCCTGTTTCGTCTCCAGGAGGTATCTTGTACAATTGTTTTTGTTTTGTTTTTTAAATATAATTTTGTAGAGGCATTTATGAAGCAGCACTCATGCAAATGTTTGTGAGCAATTTTTCGGGTCCTGTGAACATTGAAGATAAACAAAGTAGAAATAATAATGTTTGTTTCAATGGAAAACATGTTACACAAGGAAATAGGCAAAGTTAACATTTTACACGTACTTCCTTAAACAGGTTAAACTGAAACATCATATGAAAACTTTACACATGCAAATTAAAAGTACTTTGGCCATATCTCTAACAGGCATTTCATAATTGTGATTGTATAAAACAAATTATTTGTGTGTATTCAAGTACCCATAGGAATGCACAGCTTTTTTCATTGGAGTCGTCAGGTCAGTGTCATTCTCCATTAAAACGTGTCTCCGTCGTACTACCCGTCCTTCTCGAATAACTCGTCCTGAGGCTGTTGGATGGGGAATTCCTGCACCACGGCAGAGATTCTCTAAACGCTTTGCGAAAGCTGTCTCCCATGATTGTGTAGACAAAGGGATTGACACAGCTGTTCGTGTACGACAAGGTATGGGCGAAGATTTTGAAGTCGAACATGATCTGGCTCTTTGGGAAGTTGGGCATCAAGATGAAGCACAAGTTGAAGACGTGGATGGGCAGCCAGCTCAATGCGAATAGGATGACTACAGCGGCAACCATTTTGGCGACTTTCTTTCGGCGTTCAGCGATGGTGGACTCTCCGCCCATGACTGGTTCGGACGATTGTGAATTATGCTGGGTTGTGGAAGACATCAATGTGAATAATTAATAAAAGTTATGGTCAATGATGGCTGGAAGTAAAACTGGTACAGTAGAAAACTATGAGTGGTAGCAGCAGCAGTGATTATTTTATTAGTAGTAGTTACAGCAATTGTTGTAGTGGTAGTTTTAATACTATCAAAAACCGCAGAGGTGGTGACAAAAGAAAGCATGGTGGTGGGCCTTGTAAAGGGTCTAAGTATTCTTTAAGCGTCTAATAATATTAAAATGATGATGATGATGATGATAATAATAATAATAATAATAATAATAATAATAATAATAATAATAATAATAATAATAATTATTATTATTATTATATATCGAATGTCCATTCCATATAATAATATATTTGAAATGGTATGGTTTGTAAACATAAAAACTTTAAAATAGGTCTACAATACAGGTAAGTAGTGGAGTGAGAAACAGCCTGGTATCCTTAAGAATCCAAGAAGACTGCGCTTTCACAAACATAATTCTTAGGGGTGGTGGCGCTGAGGTTACCTATGAATCCAATTTTTCATCACTTCTGAGTAGCATTAGAAGTAGCATTAGTAGAAGCAGCAGCAGCTATAGTACTGGTAGCAAAGGTAGTTCTACTACTCGTAGTAGTTAGTAGTAGCAGCAGCAACATAAATAGTAGTAGCATAAGTTGTTCTACTACTTGTAGTAGTAGTAGTAGTAGTAGTAGTAGTAGTAGTAGTAGCGGTACCAGCAGCAGCAGCAGCAGCGGCAGAAGTAGTAGTAGTAGCATCAGTCGTACTACTACTACTAGTAGTAAGTAAAGTAAAGTAAAGTAAAGTTCCCTTTTCACGCCTTTCAGCGCATCGGGCATATGGGCAGAGCGTCCCATATTTTTACAGACCATCAGCATTCTGTGGGTAATGTGGTCAGCATTACGCCGGCTGTCTTTACTTTCCCAGGACAGCCCATCCTGGTACCCATTTTAGGCTGGGTCGACCTGCGACGTCCCATACCACGATAAAAATCCACGCAGCCTGCAGTGGGTTTCGATCGCGGTATGCTGGCTTACGAGTCGGACTCGCAACGCCTTAGCCACGGACGCCGCACTACTAGTAGTAGTAGCAGTAATATTAGCAGTAGTTGCAGCAGCGGCAGCAAAAGTAATAGTAGCGTTAGTAGTAACAGCACATGTATTGCTCGTAGTAGTGGTAGCAGTAGCAGCAGTATTAGTTTGGTTCATTGGTCGCATGTTTAACCATAGCATCAAGCTATGGTTCGTGAAAATGCATTTCAGTTAGGGCTGTACCGAATAGTGATTTTCACTATTCGGCCGAATACGAATAACGGGACCAACTATTCGGCCGAATACGAATACGAATAGTGTGTATGATTCTACACCCCCCCCCCCCCCCCCCCCCCCCTCTCTCCCCCCCCCCCCCCCAAAAAAAAAAAACATTCATAATGTCAAATGTACGCTGAATTTTTACTTCACATAAAGTAGCACAGAATAGTCATCTTCTTCTTTAGCATTCTGAGCTCTTGAGGTTTACTGCTGCAGACTGTTTTTGAAAACATGTAATAAGGCCTCATCTTTTTCATTTCCGCTTCAAGTTTCAGAGCCATATAAAACGACTGGTCTTATCAACGTTTTATATATTTCAATCTTGGTGTTGCGAGACAGACACTTTGGCTTTAGCAGATGTTGAAGGGCATAGTATACTTTATTTCTAGATTGTATTCTAGATCTTGGTGTTGCGAGACAGACACTTTGACTTTAGCAGATGTTGAAAGACATAGTATAATTTATTTCTAGATTGTATTCTAGATTGTATTTCTTCTCGCAGCATGTTGGAGCAGTTGAAGTTTGCACCCAAGTACTAATATGTTTCCGTTCGTTTGATTTTCATATTATCGACTTGGATGTGGCCGGATTTTACATTATTTCCATGTCTAGTTAGTATTCGTACAGAATAGTGAACATTTAAAAACATTTTATGTTTTGCAACCTTCAGTCGGTCTGTGGAAACTAATAACTAGGAATGAAAGAATCCTAAGTATTATAACAAGTAACTAAACTTGGAAATTGTCACTGACAGCTTAGTTAATGCATGAAAGCTGCATTAGCTTTCAATAAAACCATTCGTTCCATGTTGTCAGTATTAAGGCCGTGTATGCAGAAGCGGGTGTAAAGTAACTACTATTCGTATTCGGCCCGACCGCAACTATTCGGCCGAATACCGAATAGTCACTAGGTCCACTATTCGGCCCCGAAGCGAATACGAAGCGAATATTCGGTACAAAACTAATTTCAGTACCAGTTAGTATAATGCAGGCTCAATTAATATGTGAAAATCAAGAAACAAATTCCCTGCTACAGAAAGATTAACAACCCATTCATCACTTCAGTGGAATTAATAGGATTTTCATCTCATTATCGAAGCGTAACAAGCGTGAGGGTGCGTCACTTCAAAGCAAACAAAATAATTACTAGTGGAATTCCTGAGTGTGGACATAATTAATATGCATGAAAACTTTGTACTTTCTGTGTGACATAAACAGCTTTGAGGATTGACCTTAAGTTATAAAACTGATTCTAGAGACAACATGTAAATGAAAAGTTGGTTAAACCAGCTGCGCGGCAAACCGGGTGGCAAATTCCTTGTGGTCCGAGTGCACGCTCGGCAGTAGGCAGAAAAGCCACATAAATCCCAAATATAAAGTAATTATCATGGAATCAAGGCCGAACGGTTACGATATCCGTAGTACCGAGCCAAGGTGTTTATAATTCATGGCTTCTAGACCCCCTCCCCAAAAGGAAATGCAGATGAATATTTTATTAAATACACGCAGTTTTGGAGTAGAGGCTAGCCAGTCTGCCCTGTTGTCATAAGTTTCATTCTCCGACCAACACCCATATGCAATCAGAAAAAAATAATTATTATGACCTGAAGAGAATGAAGCACCTTGTTGTAACCAGAGAGCCTGGCCGGCTCACTAAACTCATGAGAAATGCAAGACTGACATATAACACGATTGTGACTGTTACTATCAGTATTGGAACTCTGCACTGGCTGCTGAAGATGCGGACCGATAACGCATGGGAATGCCCTGAGTAGTGTGATTCTGGACTCAACTCAGCTCAACTCTTTTCACTCTCCACTCCTTGCTGTCTGCATCTTTGATGGGTTCAAAGATTCGTCGAAGGACTGTTTTCAAAAATGTGTAATAAGACTTCCTCTCTATAAGTTGCACTCACAGTTTCAGAGCCATATAAATCTTGTCTGACCAGCGTTTTATAGTCGAGATAAATTTATATTGTTACACCATACATTGCTTGAGGATGAAGTAGTTAATTATGTCATTATGACTGCAAACGCCCTTTAAAAAAACAAACCAAAACCAGTTCTTCTTTGTTTACCCTGTTATTACGTAATGGATCGATCACATAGTCATTTCCAACCATGAGCACAGATAAGAAGTCTAGCGTGCGCCAGGCTTCCGCCAAAATATATTTTGGTTCAGAGCATTCGTTTAAACAATTACATTTTATGTCACTCTTTTGGCTCACGCTAGTAATTTGAAGTGGACACAAGGATTTCTCTTACTTTCACGTCAGACAACGAGATTTCTATCGAGGCATGAAATTAATCAGACCCAGAAAGCAATGAATAAATTGGAATAACAGCACGCACATCTCTAGACTCATCAATGAAATTCCTCTTACCGCAAAAGATGTAATCATGGTAAATATCAAAGACAGGGCTGATGACTAACACCGTTGGGATGTAGAATCTGAGGTTTTCACTTACACAAAGCTATGACACCAAGAGACAGTTCTTTTTCCTGCTTTTTTTTTTCAATATAAAATAATTCTGAAAATTATCTGGAAGCAAGAAACTGCTGTTGATCATTAAGAAACATTGTTCCGGGTAAATAGTTCTGCAACTGCCAAAGATTAAACCTAGGCCATTATCGTGATAACAAAGCCCGGAAAACACATAGTTCAACTATCCTACGACGTTATATATATGTATATATATATATATATATATATATATATATATATATATATATATATATATATATACAACGACATAGGGACACTGGGTGAAGGGTGGAAGGGGGTTTGCAGACACATCTTCAGACAAAGAATGTAAAATGGCTTGTGACGGCAACAATGCTCTTGATTTCTCATGCACGCAGTGAGGAAGACTCTCATGCCAGCATTAGGGAAGATTCTTCTTGTCGTGAGTTATTCTTGCTAGTCAAACTTATCATCGCCAGCAGTTGTGATTCCCCTGCCTCACAACAGCACACTGTTGATTGGAATAACGGTAAAGATGCCAAGAAGAGAATGAGCGTAAACATACGGTGCATCTTCTATGTCCACCAAAATCAGTGGAAAAAAAAAACGATCCTTATCGTTGAATGGGTAACGAGCATGTTGAGTGTTGAAAAAAGAATTGACATTACAGCACCCCGGACACTCCCATAAGCGCTCCGTCCCCATCTTTAGCAAGCGAATAGTTATAATTCCGATTATACCAGTAACTGTCTGATTGTGCATCCGTCTCGCATTTCCCTTGAGTGTTGACGTCGACCCGATCCCCTGGTATCTTCAGCAGCGCATTTTCCCTCAGATCGTAATGATCTAAGTGTGCCTTGGGACTATTAACTAGTTACCAAAGGAAGTAACGAGTAACGAGAAGATCACCGCACGAATACGTACCATCAAAGCCAAAGCTTAAGAGGATGATAGATTGACTAAGACAGACAACGCTGGACAAATTGGGATGATGGCAGAGAGGAGAATGTGAATAAGAAATTAGTGGTGCTACAGGAGCAGATTGTGAACATACAAACCGACCAACTCTACATGGCACTGACCAAGGATTAAAAAAGTGAATTGGTATACATATCAAGCAAACTCAGTCAAAACAATACAACACATGCAAGTGATTTTCTTTTCCATTACCGTATTCTCTATCTCTGTCTTCGTAAGGCTCCGAAGAATTCACCAGAGATGGGCCTGGTAACTGCTTCATGAATGATGATTTTTCGCAGGTTTATCTGTTCACGTTTCTCCTTCTTGATTTTATTGTGTCTAGGCACTGTCGTTATTTATTGTGTATGCTTGTGACAACCTTATGAGGTTACGAAACTATCCAGTTCATACTTTTTAAAAACCTGAACGCATGAAGTATAAAGTCATGTGGGTAATCCTGGGATGTACAAGAGACACCCCGGTAATATGCATTCCATATATATTGTAATGCCTACTATTGCAGATAGGCTCAAAGTTCTGCAAGCAAAGTCATATCAAAGAATAGCTGCATACAAGAAACATCTCTTACATGAAGCCCTAGGTAGAGCTAAGGGTCACAAACTGAAAAGACGGAGGTCTTAGATGGCGCAAGCTGTAGACACAGGCATATGTGCAGGCAAGATGAATTTAGAGGAGAAGAGGTGTGGGTCAAAGTGTCCGAGCAAGAATCAGACATGTGTAGGGTGCTAATAATTGTATGTGGTAAGTGCAGGGACTGACAAGCTGTGCTGCTGAATCATAAGTTCAACAAATGATTCATGACAATGTCCGCCCAGTCGATGTAATTATCTATACAGATAGCACTGTGCTGCTGAGAGGTAGATGAAGTGCATGGGAGTTGATAGCAAAAGTTATTGGCTTAGTTCAACAAAGCCTTGCATATGATATAACGACATCTAGTTTAGGAATGGAAGTGGAAGCAATCACACCTATACACACATGTCGTAACTGTGGCTGACTCACAGAGTATGTTGAGAAAGGTGGAGACTGGCATGCTCCGCGCAGAGTAATACGTATCGCTTCAGAGGTCGCGGGTAGTTAGCGTCGTTTAGATATTTTTTCCTAGAATATGCTGGTGTGTTGGGAAACGAGCAGACAGATAGACTAGCCAGTTATGCACTAAACTTGATGGTGAATTGATGTATGACAAGCTAGATTTTGTTAGGACCCTTTAAGAGCGCTTAAATAGTGCGTGGCACAAAGAGATAATTACTGTCTGAGGAGAATGGCCAGCTGGGAGTTACCAGGGATCTGGCCAATGATCGACACTCAAGAAAAAGGAGAGACGGATGTAAAATCAGACAGTTCTATAAGAACCGGAACACTTCGCCTCCTGCTGAAGATGGGGATGGAGGGCTTATGGGAGTGTTCCCAGTGCTATGATCTCGATTCTCAATTTAACATCCAATTTTTCAACAGAATATAACAACCATGCTGTCTCAGATTGCCTTCTAATATCACAATTCTTGAGAGAGAAAAATGGGCGAAAAGATTAACAACAACAGTGACAAAATAGAACAAACAATAAGACCAATCATGTAACAACAAAAATAAAAGCATTGGCCTGCAAATAATCACAACTTTAGAAAAGTGACAATACGAATTTATCAATGTTACCCCATCTCTTCATACTTACATTGAACTCCCGTCGGATGCCAATGCGATGTCGCCACAAGAACTTCAGAATGAGCGTGTAGCTGATGATGATAACACACAGTGGGATGACGTAAGTTACCATAACAACGACAATAATGACGACTTTCTCCCATTCATCCGGCCACTGTGCCATACAGACAGTAGAATTCTCTTTCGGGATGTGCCGAACTTCTTGAACCATCAGATAAGGGCTGCTCACGATCATGGAAGCTGCGAATAAAAACATTTAAAAAATGCAGTTTTGAAGATCCAAAGAAACGGGGATTAAGCCAGTTTTAACAAACGGCTGTTAAGCCTGATTAATTTATAAGTGAGCCGAATAATATTTTGAGGCCTCGGAGATTTGGTTTTACAGACGAATCCTTAGAATTCCTTGGACAGCTAAGAAGAATAACCTAGCTGTTTTGAAAGAGGCGAATGCTCGAGGACAACTCATCACAAACATGAGAAAGAGACAGACATCATCTTTTGGTCATGTTTTGAAAAGAGGGAAAATGGAACGTGTTGTGACCACTGGAAAGATTTATGGAAAAAAGAGACAGATGAAAACAGCGTGAAAAGATTCTTGTGAGTCTTTTGTCGTGGCATGGGGTGCTGTCAACACACCAACTGATACACGCAGTTGCAGATCGCAGATTGTGGAGAGCCAGTGATCGCCCCAGCCAGTTGGCAAGGCACTTGATGATGTTGATGAAACCATGATGTAATTAAAATAAATTTTATTATATATATATATATATATATATATATATATATATATATATATATATATATATATATATAAATTTCATGGTATTAACAATATTATAATTCATATTCGTCCTTTTTAGGACGAAATTTTTCGTTGTTTGAAGCCCTACTCTGGCTTCTGCCAGGGGCCGCAATATAGGCAGGCCATACATATGGCCAAATGTCTGAACGCGGTTTCTGGGACCTCTCCACGGCGATCCTCATCCACATGGTGGCACTTTGTGTCATCGGGTGTTTATCGCTTGTGTGATGTCCTAGTGGGGTAGAAAGTCAGTCAGTCAGTCGGTATTAACAAAATTCTAGAATATAAGTATGTCCAAATCCACAGGATGCCAAAAACAAAAGGAGTTAGCAAAGCTGAAACCATAATAATGTGTATAAAATCATTAACAATTTTAATTTCAAAGAAATCAACGACAACATATTTGGGTGTTGGGAGGGGGGGGGGGGGGTGGGAGCTAGGTGAACACTGATGTAGCGATATGGCGCTCCGTGCGGTCCTGAAGATCATTGGTACAAAGCTTGTCTTTTTGGTCGTGAAGATGGCTACTTTGCTACCGCAGCGACAAATATAACATCAAATCTCATAATACATTTTGTAAAGTCACCATATCGTCCTGTTCTTGCCCGAGAATCCGATTAAGTGCAGCACGGACAGATTGTCGCCTAGAGTCATAACCTAGATCGGTCCACATTCCTAGATTGTTTAGGAAGTAATGGGCCGAAAAAATCGTCGACAAGGAATCTTTCAACTGATGATCAGTGGACCCTGCTGGCTATGCTTCCGCGGGAAGTTCTTCTTATTGCCGCATCGAGCAGAATTTTATAATGACCTTAGGTCTCAGTCGACCTAGCCCAAAAAAGGGTACCAGGTAAAACCATGGTCAGTAAAGGCAGCCAGACTTCGCAGACAGTCATTTTGTATTTTTTTTTCTTGTTTCTAGTAGGGAAATAATGTAAGCTCTGTATGGATGTGTAATGCAGGCAGAGGGGAAAGCAAGAGTGAGAGAAAAGGGGGAATAGATGGACAAACCGACCGACCGACAGACCGACAGACCGACAAACAGACAGACAGACAGACAAACAGACAGACAGACAGACAGACAGACAGACAGACAGACAGACAGACAGACAGACAGACAGACAGACAGACAGACAGACAGACAAACTGACCGACAGACAGACAGACCAAACTAAACCAAAATGCGGCTATAAATAAGAAAACCAAATACAATCAGACTGCCGCCGATTAGGAATTTCACTTGCCCAGCCATATCTTCTTATATGCCGTAGGGCGTTTGTAGTCAGGTCTATTCAAAACCTTTTGTACATTTAGTCAGCTCTGACACAGATGATTCTCCAAGCCATGATGTCAAAGAGTCCAGCATCTTTTCTCTCCATCTTCCTCTGCTATTCTTTCCCTTCAACTTTCCTGCTGTCAGGATGTACACCAGTTTTCTTCTTCTCATGACAGGACCAAAGAATGTAGACTGTCTCGGTCTCTTTCTGATGTGGGCGAACACTTCTTTTCGTTAGTCAGGTTCTTTCAAAACATCTTCATTCATTACTATTTTTCTTCTTCTTCTTTTTCTTCTTCTTCTTCTTCTTCTTCTTCTTCTTCTTCTTCTTCTTCTTCTTCTTCTTCTTCTTCTTCTTCTTCTTCTTCTTCTTCTTCTTCTTCTTCTTCTTCTTCTTCTTCTTCTTCTTCTTCTTCTTCTTCTTCTTCTTCTTCTTCTTCTTCTTCTCCTCCTCCTCCTCCTCTTCCACATTGTACCTTATTGAAGTGTCGGGGGAAGATGTAACAGTCGTTGAGGAACTCTGTCAAGAGCACTATTAGGACTCATGTTCATTTCTGTAAGTTCTTAATGCCTTCACTGCAAATTTTCTGAGGTCTTCCATTTGCTATATACCAGTTTTAACGTTTTAATGTGGCTCGCTGTGGCAGATAGTGCTAGTTCATTCTTGTTAAGTGTCCAAACCAATTCATTTTGTAAACTTTATTTGATGACCTTTAGGGCTGTCTTTATTCCTAGCATTCGTCTGATTTCGTGAGTTCTTATTCTGTCTATCCTTGAAACTCCTGAAGCTCTTCTAAGGCATTTCATCTGTGTTGTCACAATATTATGTTCATTGGAGGATGTGAGTGTCCACGTTTGGCACTGATAGCATTGTGTTGGCCAAAAAATTGTTTTGATAAGATTAACTTTAGTACTCTGGAGTATCTGCTTGTGTGTCAACAGGGGAAATAGTTGCCCCATTACTTGATCAGCTCTGTCTCATCTCTAGCAAATTTTTCTGTCCAGTTTTCCGTCGGATGTGAACATTGTTCCTAAATACCTGAATTCCTTTGTTTGTCTTAATGTGTTGTTTTTTAAATTTTATTTCTAAATTGTCTTTTTGTCTTCGTAGGTTTTTTTTTTTTTTTTTTTCATATTATATTCCTCCTCTTTGTTACTAACTTGATTTAGGTGGTTCTGTTGGCATTTCGTACTTTTTGCTACGAGTCGTCGGCGAATAGTAATTTTGCAATATCTTTTTCATGAATAAAGTTTGTTTCCTTACATATGGTATCTATGTATGCTATAAAAAGAAGTGGCGGTAGTACACAGCCCTGACGCACACCACAGTTCACTACAACAGTTCTTGACAATTCTGCCTTCAATCTTATGCAGCATTTACTACGCATGAACAGGTTTTTGCAAAAAATAATGAGATGATTGCTGATTCCCTTTTCCCCAATACATTCCCACAACATATTCCTGTCGACTCTATCAAAGGCTTTTTCTTGGTCTATGAATGTCAACAAACATGTCTTATTGTGTTATATTGCTCTCTCTGATAGTTATCTCAGTGTTTAAATGACATCTGTGCAACTTCTGTTTCGTCGAAAGCCCATCTGTGCTTCTGAAAGTTGATACTCTATCACTGGTCTTAGCCTTTTTTTTTCGGTTATCTTAGCATACATTTTCCCGGTGCGACTGAGCAGCGATATTCCTCTGTAATTAGTAAAGTCTCTCTTAGTTCCTTTATTTTTCCATAGCGGGACGATGACAGCAGATTGCAAATCTAATGGCGTTTGTTGATTTTTCCATGCCACCTATTTATCTGCCCAGAATATTTCTATCATTCTCTATAAAACCACATCTCTGCAGCTTCCAAATAATTTGTTTTGAAATACTTTGAAATGAAATAACCGAAATACGTAAGCTGTGAAAAAGAATACAACGTACAAGCAGACTGTCGCCGATAAAGAATTTCACTTACCCAGCCAGATAGCTATGCATATAACCAAGGTTGACTTAGGAGTTCGTCTGCTCAATGACCGGATTGGATGGACAATAGCGTAGTATCGATCTATGGTCATCGCCGTCAGAGTTAGACATGTTGATAATAGCGTAGCCTGCCATAGAGACAAGAAAGGTATGTTTAATAATATCATTATAGTTGTAGCTACATTTGTGTAACTGGTAAGCACAGCTTGGGATATGAAAAAAGTAAAGTTCCCTTTTCACACCTTTCGGCGCATCGGGCATATGGGCAGAGCGTCCCATATTTTTACAGACCATCAGCACTCTGTGGGTAATGTGGTCAGCATTACGCCGGCTGTCTTTACTTTCCCAGGACAGCCGATCCTGGTACCCATTTTAAGCTGGGTCGACCTGCGACGTCCCATACCACGACAAAAATCCACGCAGCCTGCAGTGGGTTTCGATCGCGGTATGCTGGCTTACGAGTCGGACTCGCAAACCCTTAGTCACGGACGCCGCGCTTGGGATATAGCTAAGGGTCAAATGTTGATCAGAGGGAAGTCTTAGATGATACAAACATAAGGCACAATTATAGAATGTACGCTATCAAAATTTGGGAGAGATGAGGGGTGGGTCAAAATATCACAGTAAGAAGCAATCTTGTGTAGGGTTCTAATCACACTCGGTCGGGAGTACAAGGACTGGTCAGCAGACACTGCAGAGTTGAAAATTCAACAATTCATTCATGATAATTCCTGTCTAGGTGATGAGATTAGACAGAAGGCTGTGTTTCAAGACATAGAAAACGTGCGTAGTAGTTCACTGTGAAAGCAATTGAATGATACTTAGTGCAACAAAGTATACTGAAAGTATCACAGCATCTAGTTTGAGAATGGAGGTGGGAGCAGTCATTATCAGCTTTCACCGGCTTTAAAACCAACAGTACAAACATGTGATTGTAACCGACTCACAAAACATGTTTTTAAAAGTGGAGACAGGCATTCTCTGTGCAGACTGGCAAGCGTCATTATAGAGGTCCGGGGTGGTAAGCGTTCTTTTGATAATTTTTCTCCACATGTGCAGGGTGTTAGAACTAAACAGACAGACTTACTAGTTCTGCAGCAGTTTGAGGTGAATTTATGCAAGACGAGCAAAAGGTTTTAAAGGCCTTCTGGGAGAATATGAACAATGCCAGGCACGAATTGATCATTATGGTATCGAGAGAATGGTACAACTGGGAGTGACCAGAGGATCTGGTCAACATTGTTAGAGGAAAGGGGGGACGAACATATAATTAAACCCCCTTGACACCATTGGAATTATAACTTTTTACAGGCTGCTCAAGACGTTTATGGGAATGTTTCGAGTGCTGTGATGTCAAATGTTAGTTGTATATCTTTTACAGGACGCTGGAGAATCAACTACAGCACAACCTCAAAATGGTTTTAGCTGTTGTGGTTTTAAAAAAAAAAATTACGTTTAGGGTTTTGCCATTAACGCTGGACGGTCGACTCTTGATACCGCAGTCAGAACGAACGTTGGACGGTCTCCTGCCAAATCACCTGCAGCTGGGATCGAACCCGACACCACGGCATTACAAAGTCTGTTCGCATTGCTTAAACCACGTACTGCGACTCCCGATGTTAGCTCAACACTAACTGGTGAATTGAGGTAATGGAACAGGGCACGAATTTAAAAAAAATAGCGTATGTTGAGTTGCCGAGTTTCAAGAACCGATCTCACAACACGCGTGACAGTCCCATTTGCGCTTCGTTTCCCACTTCAGTTGACAGCGAAGAGTTCAAACTCCAATGGTTCCTGCATCAGCCTAAGTGTATGTCCTTTTTTGTCCTCCCTCTGAGTGTCGAGTTTTCGGCCTGATCTTTTGATCACTTCCCGTTGCACCATTCTATTTTTTTTTTTAAATAATCTAGCTGTGCCTCCGACTTGTTCACAGGACGAATATATGTGACAATAAATTTATAATGTGCTCATTACACAACTCAGCCTTATGTGGGGACAAATTAGGAATAATTCAAATAATGCTTTTAACACTGATAATTATTATCTTTACCGAATATACGCTTTGGAATTACTTACTGTATTATAATGTTTTGCTCATAATTTGGATACCATCCGAACTGTACGATTGTCAGTAATGCAGGCTAAGCATCTTTGCCTGCCATGCTAGTAGTAATGTGTTCGAATCCCATCGGGGTGGCCTTTTTCTCAGTTAGACACAAGCATAACATGGGCAGTAGGAAATGATTTCGAGGGTAAATTTTGCCTATGTTCTATCCATCACACCCATCATTGAATCGTGATTAGTCAATTTATAGCTGAGTTTTGTGGTCAGTATCACACGGGTCGCTTTTACTTCGCAAAATATTTGCTAATGTCTAATAAGGACTTGATCGATCTTGGAGCTCTAAATCAGTTATACAAATATGCGTGTATACGGATTAGAACCCATACCTTCTTAACGCCAGGCAATGGTCTAGCCACTTCGATCCATTGGCCCCGGTCGTCCTAATGTACTTCTGTTTGACCATTCTCTTTTCGAAGTGATTGTTAGCGGCTAACCCACAAAGCAATCATTAATTCATATATTAGGGCAACCTTGTAAGATTTGTTTGAGTCTCCAGACTGCTTAACGCCAAGTTATTTTGGCGGG
This sequence comes from Candidula unifasciata, assembly GCA_905116865.2. Classification (NCBI taxonomy): domain Eukaryota; kingdom Metazoa; phylum Mollusca; class Gastropoda; order Stylommatophora; family Geomitridae; genus Candidula; species Candidula unifasciata. The sequence goes on from CAJHNH020003252.1 coordinate 53,302, forward strand.
CATCGCGTTCATCATTTTGCAACTCTGTACTGTGGCGATCCTACTGATAAATGTCTGATTCGAGGGAATAGCCAATTTAATTCCACCGTCTCCTGGTGTTCATGTCGATGTTTACCTACGTCGTTGGTCTGGTGTGTTTTATGACATTCCCTTTTTGATCTTAATGTATTGCCTCTATCGCCAAACCGTTTATTTTAATTCTTAAAGGGAGTGTGTGATGAGCCGAGCAGCGTATTTACATAGACTACTTCAACAATTGTAGAAATTATATCACATACATTTTTCTGGGTTTACAAGGAAAAGGTAAAGACGGTGCCATATCAGATGGTGTTGTGGTGTGAAGTATAAGGCGTTTACATATGCAAGGCCAATTGCTATAAGATCATATGGCCAGTCCCTTCTTCATTGTCTTTCATTGGTTCTTTCTGTCTTTCTTTCTTTCTTTCTTTATTTATTAAATATTGAACAACTCATATATCTAGTAGGGACTGCAGTAGGATAGCTGAAAGTAGCAGCTTTCATGACTTAGTGTTCGAATCGACACCGAGGGTGAATTGACAAACTGACCTGTGGTTTCCAATTCACATCAACTACAATGGGTACCAGGAAATATGTTAGAAACCTACTGTGTCTGTCTTAATTTTGATCATGTGGGAGCTAGCATCATAGGCCAAAAATACGCCTTAGCATTCTATGACGTGTACTGCTCACTTGTTCATTTTTATCATCAGCATCATCATCGGTCTCTTACGACATTATATATCACATAGATCTCACATTCGATTATTCCATTTCATTCCACCCTGTACAGTAATAGATGTAATCCACCGCAGTGCCGTACTTTTGGCTCCTCTCCCTAACTGTTTTGGAGTTTCACTTAGATGTCCTCGTTACCTCAACACCTCTGTTTCCTATTGCAGTGCCTGTTATGTGATTCTCTGCTCGTTTTGTCTCGGGATACGTCAAGACAGCGTCATCAGCTTTGTCATTATAACGGTTGATACAAGTCGTTGCCTAGCCATTTCTCTTATTTCTTTTCTCCTCTTGAATTCTTTGCATTATTTGTCTATCGCTTTCCTCAGGGATTAGTTTTCGAATTCGTTTGACTTTCGTTCCACGTCTTTGGTGGTTCAATTTTTTTTTTTTGGTAGAATTGTTTAAATGTTTAAATTAAATCTCTGTTAGTGTAAACAATGTGTATGTTAATTCTAAAACTGTACAATTTAGAGTTCCGTGTTTTGTTTACGCTTTTAAAACCCGTCGATGCCTTGCAAGTGCGTGTCATAATTTATTTCTTTGTGTTTTATGACTATCGAGATTACTACCAAAATAGGTAACCTGTTTTGTCTGTTCCTGTCTATTTGTGTGTGTGTGTGTGTGTGTGTGTGTGTGTGTGTGTGTGTGTGTGTGTGTGTGTGTGTGTGTGTGTGTGTGTGTGTGTGTGTGTGTGTGTGTGTGTGTGTGTCCAATGATGCACATGTTTGACCTGTTATTGGTTGTCGCAGATACATTTGTATTTTTATGACTTCTTTTTAATGCTATTTTTGCTAAGTCATCCGTGTTTCTTTGCACGTGATTGCTGTTCTTACTTAGCTGAATAAAATTATTCTGCAAAATCGGGATCCGATTGTATGTTTACTAGTCAATGTCGGAGTTTCCAGAACCACATATTTTCCTCACCATGTCAATGGTTATGCAAAATAAGAACAGAAGTAAAATACATCCACGTTTCACCCAAGTCTGAAATGCAAACCAAACACGTAAACCATAATTCATGCATACTGCACAATCTGAACCTTCATACATTGCTTTAATGTTAACACATATGTCTAATAAAATGTCATATATTCCACAGTGATGATCTGTGTAATGTATCAATCAGTAGTCTTCCTACAGTTTATGCAGATTCCCCTAGTAAGTCTCAAGGTAATTATCTGATGTAAAGCAACTGTTTTCAGGTCGAAAAGCTGCGTGTTTCTCTATCAGGATTTTGTCCATTAACTCTTTACTTCTATTTAGAATTATTTCACAGACAGTTTTGGACATTACAGATTTCGGAGTAATCCCTCTCCGTTATAGCCCGTAAGACCACCTGAAATTTTAACAGTTGTTCCTTTCTTCAATTGATTTCGAATATGCTTTCCTCTGCCCCTTTTCCATTAAATAAATCTTCCACTTGTTTTTGGTCACATCAGCTGCTTGTGTGTAGATTCTGCAGTAATATCATCATCACCATCCTCTGCTGCCTTTGTGTTTGCTAATAAATTGATTGCCCATTGCCTTCTTTATTTCCATGTCGCGTATCTATCCTATATTTTATAATATGTTCATTTAAGCCCCATCATAATAATAAATTGGTTCTCGTAAATTATGTTTTGTTTAAGACTCGTGGAAGTGTTCTGTCCTTCTTTTATTCTACTCAGTATCAGATGTAGGCATTTTGCCATTGTAAATTTAAATGTGATCAAGCCGCAGTTTGAAAGTACTAGCTGGCAGTTTTTGTGTGTTCTCTAGTGCGATGTGGGAGCGCAAAATCAGCATCGCAGTCAAGGTCAATATTTACAAATCACTAGTGTTGTCTATTTTCCTATACGGAAGTGAGAGTTGGACTCTCATTGTGGAAATGGAAAGGAGGATTCAGGCTTTCGAATGTAATTGCTTCAGACGTATTTTATGAATTAGTTATTTAGAACACAAAACAAATGAGACAAAATATACAAATTTTCGGGACATCAGAAGCCTCTTTTGGCAAAGGTGAAACGTCGCAAGCTAGCTTGGTTTGGGCAAGTGCTGAGACATGATACGATTACAAAGACTATATATACTTCAAGGAACATTGGGGTTGCGGAAAGGGGGGGGGGGGGGGGGGTAGGGTAGTCGAAGAAGAGGAGGGGAAAGAAGAACCTGGAATAACATCATGAAATGGATAGGACTAAGTTATCATACACTTATTCATCAAGCAGAAGAGAAAGATGCCGGGTTTTATGTGCTAGTGCTTCCATTAATACAACTCTACGACTCTTATGGGTCAAGGGTTTTGTTATGTATGTTATAGTGTTTTACTGTTTATACTCTTTAGCTGAACGTTCGTCTTCAGCTAGACTGTCAGTTTACGCTCTCTTTACTCGCTTTGCTAAACTTTATAGTTCTTGTTTCTTTCCTGCTGTAATCTTCCATAGCACTGATTTCTCTGATTTCTGGTTCTGTTTAATTAGCTTTGCATATGGCAAGCTTCTGTTTTTTTTTTCTATTCTGAATACACTGCCATGTAGCATCCTTTACGAAAGCTGATCTTTAAGGCTTTTTTTATTCCCGCACTAATTATTGCTACCTCTCAAATTGTTGTCTTTACATCATTCGATTTGACCTCAATGCTCTATTCTCCACCCACCTCAAGTATTTCTCAATTCAAGCTGGTACATCTTTTAAAACACACACACACACACACACACACACACACACACACACACACACATATATATATATATATATATATATATATATATATATATATATATATGTGTGTGTGTGTGTGTGTATATATATATATATATATATATATATATACACATATACACACACATAAATAAAAAACATTGACATAACTTACGTGTATTACATAAAAGCAGACATATTAACACTGTGACTTACGTAGATAATGTAGAAGTTGACTTTGCACATAACCGTGCCATACTCCCAGTTGTTGGACGCGTAAGCTGCTGTGGTTATGGGCACCACAAACAGAATGAAAGCCAAGTCCGCCAGCGCCACGTTAATAATGTAACAGTTGGTGGCTGATCTGTTTAAGCAGATTATCATTATCTTATATTAATGATGTAACAGTTGGTGGCTGATCTGTTTAAGCAGATTATCATTATCTTAAATTAATGATGTAACAGTTGGTGGCTGATCTGTTTAAGCAGATTATCATTATCTTATATTAATGATGTAACAGTTGGTGGCTGATCTGTTTAAGCAGATTATCATTATCTTATATTAATGATGTAACAGTTGGTGGCTGATCTGTTTAAGCAGATTATCATTATCTTATATTATTGATGTAACAGTTGGTGGCTGATCTGTTTAAGCAGATTATCATTATCTTTTATTAATGATGTAACAGTTGGTTTCTGATCTGTTTAAGCAGATTATCATTATCTTATATTAATGATGTAACACTATGCGGTGAATCTGACTCATGAGATGAGCAATAATAATTCACAATTTAACAACAAAAACGAAAGTCAGTTGCGTATTCTTTAGAAGCTGTTGCAAACTAACCTCAGCATAAGTTGGTTTTTGTTATGTTACTAATGCAATTTTACTTTCAGTAGATTGCCACTGCTCCCTCGGCTGTTGACCCGAGGAACTATTGTCGAAAACAGCACAAGGCAGCCTGCTGTCAAATCTCTCGCAGCTGGAATCAAACTAGTATTTCTGAAGTGCAAATCGCGTTCAAAGCCTAAGTCACAGACGCAGACATTTCACAAAAATTATGTAACATTTTATGGTAGATCTGCTTAATCAGTAAAAAGTAATTGGCGGCAATGTTGTAACATTGCCTGGTGGGTCAGCTTGATCAGTGAAGAGTAAGTGGCAAAAATAAGGTAACATTGCGGGGTGGGTCTCCTTAATCAGTGAAGAGTAACTGGCAAAATTAATGTAACATTGCCTGGTTGGTCTGCTTCATCAGTGAAACCTAATTGGCAACAAATGTGTAACGTTTCCTGGTGGGTCTGCTTCATCAGTGAAGAGTAATTGGCAACAATCATTTAATATTTTATGGTACATCTGCTTGATCAGTGAAGAATAATCGGTAACAATAATATAACATTGCTTAGTGGGTCTGCTTAATCAGTGAAGAGACATTGACAATAACAATGTAACACTGCGTGGCGGTTCTGCTTGACCAGGCGAAAAAATATTTCAGATTAAAATATAAACCTGGAGGACCTTTTCTAAAAGTTGAAGTTTATGTTACGTTAGTTGTGAAAAAATTTAATGAACGTGAATGAGAAACAGCTGGTAGCCGATTAGCTTAAAAAAAAGACCATTTGGAGATTCTGCCGGGAATAGTTCCTTTATCACTGCCTCGTATGTAGTTTAAATTACACTAGACATTGGTTGTGTATTTGTTTGTAAGTGTCTAACGATGAATTATAATACAAGAGGCTCTTCGCCTCTTCAATCTTTTAATATTTTTTTTTTTTCGAAAATGTGTGTTATGGGTGAACTGTTGACATGTATTTATTAGCATTTTATTTTCTGTAATTTTCTGTTTTCTGCCGACATCTGTCAATGGAACATGGGTTCTCAAAGAACTCAAGCGCCAAGTATAAAGCCCTATTATAACACCACATGGGACGGGTAGAAACAGAGTTATAAAGGATATATCCAGGTGTGCTGACATCGATATTCATATCTTTAAACACCCTTCTAAGAAATAAAAATGTTATAAATCCGTTTTCAGTAACCTGTTTCGCATGGTTCTAAAATATGGAGCACAACTAAAAGAGATAAAGCTCTGTTACAAATATTGGACACAAATTCTTTGCGACAAATCTTTGAACCCATCAAAGATGCACACAGCTGGGTTTGGAGAATGAGAATCAATAACGAAATTAATAAACTTTATAGATTAAAATTGACCACCGGCATCATGACGGTTAAGAGACTTAAATGGCTGGGGCATACTGAGAGAATATTTGACCCAGAGGTAAAACTGTGTACACAAGGAAGTTGCGTGGCCGTAGACCACGAGAAAGACCAAGAAGACGATGGAGGGATACCATCCAAACTGACCTATAAATACTTCGTGTACCCAACTAGAAAGAGAAGACCAACCAAAAAGATCAGTAAAGGCGGGTGATATCTGCAGCAGTGAACTTCAAGGGATCGGAATGCTTAAGAAAAAGAAGAAGAAGGTGAAGAAGAAGAAGAAGAAGAAGAAGAAGAAGAAGAAGAAGAAGAAGAAGAAGAAGAAGAAGAAGAAGAAGAAGAAGAAGAAGAAGAAGAAGAAGAAGAAGAAGAAGAAGAAGAAGAAGAAGAAGAAGAAGAAGAAGAAGAAGAAGAAGAAGAAGAAGAAGAAGAAGAAAAATAAGAAGAAGAAGAAGAAGAAGAAGAAGAAGAAGAAGATGGAGGAGAAAAGGGAGGAGAAGAAGAAGCAGAAGAAGACAAAGGAGGAGGAAAAGGAGGATGAGGAGAAGGAGTAGGAGGAAAAAAAAAAGAAACATAATAATAATAATAATAATAATAATAATAATAATAATAATAATAATATCATTAATAATAATAATAATAATAATAATAATAATAATAATAAGAAGAAGAAGAAGAAGAAGAAGAAGAAGAAGAAGAAGAAGAAGAAGAAGAAGAAGAAGAAGAAGAAGAAGAAGAAGAAGAAGAAGAAGAAGAAGAAGAAGAAGAAGAAGAAGAAAAAGAAGAAGAAGAAGAATCACTCTTTTCTCTTCACTATTTGCTTCATCTTTACATTCCATTGTGGCGTACTAGTCTTACAGTTTTTTTAAAGAGCACCATATGCACTAGTAGCAATCGACTCAGAGAACCCCGTAGAAGAAATACAATTAAAATAGTACCAGGTGAAAACCACGCAGAACATAATACGACATAAAAAATGGTCTTAGGAAAGTAAAGGCCAGCTTATAGAACGCATTGAAAGAGCACAAAAAAGATAGTAAACATTTCCCTTAACACTTTGATGAAGTAAATGTGGGAGGATGAGGAGGAGCAGTGGTGTACTTTTATAGTCGTAATTGGCTGATCCAGAAAGCGCACAAGAAACACTTATTTCGATTGAAACGGTTACAATAACTTCAAAAGACTGTGTAAATAGCTGATGTATGGGACAGAGTGATCCAAATTATACGGTATTTCGCTGTAACTAAAGATTTTTTTTTATCCTCATGAAGATTTTACCAGTTAAAACTTAGAATAACATCTGCAGTCAAAATAAGGGTATTTGTATATCTCACCAGGAGTAATTTTATTAGAAAGGTTAATATATTGCCAATCTCAGATAAGAACATTTTTTTCAGGTCTGAGATTTTATATCATAAATATAAATTTATAGAAAATAATTATTTATGCTTGAGAAAAACAAGTTGTGGTTTGATATCGGTTATTTTGACATTTGGGGAAAGGAGGTGGGTATTTTCTAGCTGTAACAAATAACATTCCGTTGTGCCTACGGCCACATTTATAACTGCACTGGCATTAACCTGCTCTGGGTGGAACATTTATAAGACATGCATGTCTAAATTTCTGCTTTTTCAAGCACTTCAAACACTAATCTTTCATACCACAATTTTCTTGCATACATCATATTCATACATATTGCAGAATTCATAGTATAAATGTAAAGTAAATATACAGAAGCATGGATTTTAACACATACCTTCAAATATCGTTAGAGCTTTGGGCATCAAGAAAGACTGGCTAATATACTTGCCACGAACGCTCTAATATTTTAGTTTTATCAAGCGCTACGGCGGATTAAAACAAACAAAATAAAAATAATTCTTTGTACCAGGTGGGAGAGTCAGTGTCCGCCAGCACAAAAATGGGCACAGGATATAAGAGACTCCTTGGATATGAAAGTGCATGAGTGGGGAATCTAACTCAGACAGACTCTGATGACAAAGTGTAGTATCTGTTCTTATCAGCTAAATATCTGATACGTGGTCCATTGGGCCACTGTGACGGGAGTCTCCGTGACGCAGCGGCTAGACAGTCGCGTGCGGATCGGAAGGTGGAGGGTTTGCTCCTTGGCGGAGCCTGACTTTTTTCAAAAATGACCTTGACTCCCTGACCACATCATCCATCTTGTGCCGGTTGGTCTATCAAAATATAGGTCTAGCTCTATATGCCTTATACGCCTAAAGGCGTGGTAAAGGGGCCTTTACTGTACCTCACCTAACGTGATGAGAGCAACGTTCTAAAAAGAGCCTGCTACACAATGTTGATTTTCAAATATAAATACAAAAATGCACATTCAGCGAGATACAGACAGAGAGAGACAGAGAGAGAGAGAGAGAGAGAGAGAGAGAGAGAGAGAGGGGGGGGAGGGAGAGAGAGAGACAGAGAGATCAAATAAATTACACCGCAACAGAGTGGCATCTTTTTTTTAATCAACAGTGCAGTTTTGAAAGCTAGATAAAGCAAACACTTATTTACAGAGAATCGTTTACATTAGCATAGACCTGCCGCGTACGCCCATTGTGAAAATAACAATGACGTTTCCAACAGCTACGAAAAGTCTACATGTCTTATCTTCTTCCTCGTGGTCTTCAGCGGCTCTAAACTCTCACAGGAATTCCTGGTTGTTCCTCTAATTCTGGACTTTGGACTTGTTTCAGGATTGAAGTTTTGCATGCCCATCTGATTTAAAAATCTGGCTAAATTATCTCAGCAGTACTAAGACAGAACATACAGACACTGATTTGCAGAGAACTGTTTACCTTGGCATAGACCTGCGGCGTATGCCCATCGTGAAAATAACAATGATGTTCCCCACAGCTCCGACGAAAGAAATCAGTCCCCATATTGTTGGTATAAGAATTCGGTGTGTGTCAATGCTGGAAAAACAATAGAAACTGTTAAAAAAAACTAAGCACTGGTATTAATTTGCCATTATGAATGCACAAAATGGCATTAGTCATTAGTGAGCATTCAGGGGAGATCTATTGAAGTTCACCAACTTATTAGCTCCACAAGTGTAATACTAATGGTCACGATGAAATCTTTTAGCAAAAGTCAGATCTGATGTATTGTTTTCTTGGTTTGTGTTACAAACAGCCATTCACGTTTAAACCCAGCGGGGTTAAAATAACAACACGACGAAACAAAAGTAATGTTTTATATCTAACGTGAGTTAGTAACGTGAGTTACTAAAACAGCTACCTGACAGACAAGTGTCTTACGTAAGCAAGGACCAATAAACTCAGCGTGAGTTGACTGGTAAGGAATTAGTTAAACAAAGGGCTTGTAAAATTTGGTAAAGGATACTTGCCCACAAATTAGGGCGTAATGGGCATATGGAGCTATATTCATTTTTTATGGACCAATTGGCGATCGGTGGGTGATGTGGTCTACATTACGCTGGCCTCCTTTATCTCTTACGACTTTACCTTGAACCCACTCAGGGCTACAAAAGAACTGTGGTCATTTTGAACAAAATCCCCCCCCCCCCCCAAAAAAAAAAAATTTGGCTTTTTCAAGATCGATTCGTAATTCTAGCGTACCGCGATCGAAACCCACTGCTGGCTGCATGGATTTTTATCATAGTATGGGGCGTTGCAGGTCGACCCAGCCTAAAATGGGTACCAGGATGTGTGTCCTGGGGAGGTGAAGACGGCCGGCGTAATGCTGACCACATTACTGACCTAGTGCCGATTGGTCTGTACAAATATGGGATGCTCTTCCCATATGCCCCATGCGCCTAAGGCGTGAAAGGGGTCTTTTTCCTGAGGATCTGAACCTATGACCTTCGGATCCCCAGACGAGGGTCAAGCCGATACACTACGGATGCACCCCAAATGACTTTAGTAAAATATTCGTCTCTAATCGCTTCAGTTTGCATCCCATATACACCTGGACCAGGATATGGTCACAGTAAAGCAGAGGACACTTTTGGACACCTTTACGCCTATTGGGCATATAGGGCCAGATCTCTATTTGTATAGATCCATTTGCACTTGGTGAGTGATGTGGTCAGTTTTACGCCGGTATCCTTTACTTCCTTTGACTGCATCTGGTACCCATTCAAGGCTGGGTTAACCTGGTCATTAAAAAAAAGGTCTGGCTCCGACAGGACCCGAACCCCCGACCTTCCCATCCGCAGACAAGCATTTAGCGGCTACACCACGGCAGATCCTATTGAGTATCTGGTAAAGATGAAAGAAAAAAAGAAATGGACTCTTTACAAGATAGTGGCTCATCTGATTTATAATGCTAGACTCACATGTTTGTGGAATATATTTTTAAAGATAATATTTTTAAAGACCATACTTTTATAGATCATATTTTTAAAGACCAGTGTTTCTCAACCTTCCTAATGCGGCGACCCTTTAATACAGTTCCTCACGTTGGGGCAACCCCGAACCATATGTTAATTTCATTGCTAAAGTGAATATGCGTTTAGCGATGATCTTTGGCGACCTCTATGAAAGGCTTTGGCCCACAAAAAGTTCACGACCAACAGGTTGAGAACCGCTATTACAAACCATATTTTTATGGACCATATTTTTTAGAACCGAATTTGTTAGGTTAGTTGCGTATCCTTTACAGGAATTTGAAGAACCAACCAATTGTGTGGTTTTTCTAGGCAAATTTACGTCCAGTAGTTTGCCATTGCCACTGGACGGTCGGCTTTCTTGATTCCACTGTCGAAACCACCGCAAGGCGCATGACCCGCAGCTGGGATCGAACCCGGCATCCCGGCATTATGAAGCGTACGCATCGACTTAGCCACAGAGCCGACTGTTTGTGCATATCAACCTAAAAAAAAAGTACTTACAGGAATCCGCACTAACTCATATCTTTTGTTTTGTCTTTGTATCCTAGGTGACCTCTGTCTAAAATAGTGCAAGGAAATGTCCCGAGAAGTAAAGGTAGATGGTGTGATTTTTATCACATTACTAGTTAAATCCCGCTTTGTCTACACAAATATGGGCCTTTCGCCTATTCCCAGTAGGCCAGTAACATGAGACGATGGCAGTTGACTAATTTATATTAACAACAAGCTAAACACAAACACATACGATTTTGAACAGCATACAAATAGTTAGGGGGGGGGGGGCGCAATGATCATTAGCAAGTCAGGTAGTTGATTGGTTCAATATGGTCCAAACAGGCGTTAACAGTGACACATATCTGGTAATAATATGTTGCAGCCGAAATTGTTGCAGAGCCGCCAAATTAATCAGTGGAAGTTTTTAAATGTAAGCTTATTTGGCATGTCTTTGTGACATTATGTCATAGTTTCATAGTCACCTTTATATCAAGGACGAAGATAGGTATATATATTCTATCCGTTCTAGTCATAGCTCAATATGTTAATGTTTATTTTTAAATACTTTGTGCCCAAACAATGACAATAAATTTTCTTTTTTTTTTAAATATTATTATATTTAAAAAAAAATTAAGTATTTGATAGTACACATTTGTAGAATGTTCGTCTATTCGACTACTGGCTTGACATCGTCCTGGCTGACACCAAATAGTGATATTGTTTATTTGTGTAGTATTGTCTAATCTATGTATGTTCTGAAGAAGGCTCAACAGCAGCCACATTTACGTTTTGTTTGTGTTTGTTATATTGTGAAGTTCGCTGACATACATTTCGTTCGGTTTTAAATCTTTCCCTGATATCATCATAGTTCGCCTTATACTTTTTCGGACTGTATCCATTTTCCATCCCATTTGTTACAATTTTAATGTCTGCTTTGTCACACTTTGTACGTTTTACCTCATAATATTTTGCATTACAATATATTTAATATTAGAATGAAATTCAGTGTATAAATTAATAAATGAATCAAGAATTGACATTACTGAATTCGGGACATTCTAAAGTGTGCTCCGTCTTCCTCTTCAGTAGCCAAAGGGGAGTTGTCATGCTATACATACCAGTCGCCCCGATTAAAATTCGCCTCTGTTTCCCCCTCAGAGTTGAAAATCTTTTAGAATTTTCACTAAATTATCGTATAACTAGTCTTTCACTGTGTGTACACTCTGTGTTGTTTATTGCACTGTTTATTTATCACATTTATAAAATGCCATTCATTAACACATCAATTCATCAGTGAGTCGTGCTGGTCGATCCACTTGACGTCCTTCTAATCTCTGTCTCTCTGTCTCTCTCTCTCTCTCTCTCTCTCTCTCTCTCTCTCTCTCTCTCTCTCTCTCTCTCTTTATATATATATATGATACCTATGTGTATGTAATTGGCATCAATAATACAGTTATGCTAATAAAAGTAGTCTTTCAAGCTGGCCATATCAGAGGATCTTCAGATGATGGATCATGTATTTGCTCTTGTCCGTAACATGCCATTTGGTCAAGGTTAGTAGTTAAAGGACTATTTTCATGAGGTGAAGCCGACTAGACATATATTTCTATAATACAGAGCCAGGCCTGTTTAGAAATGTGTCTTCCCCCTTATATTTGTGTCTGTCAAATTGGCAATTTGTCACTCAATCGTCAGATTGGTTTTCTTACTAATATTTTACGCCTAACCCCACCTATATCCCCCACTCCCACTTTCCGTTTTCTCCCAAAAAACTGGCTGTATTCTGGTAATCTAAGTTTCAGCTTTAAAGCAAACAGGTCACCCCATAGTTGCTCGGCTCCTGTGCTAACAAAAAAAAAAAAAAAAACACAGAATATGTATCATAGTCCCTTGTGGAGAGATTGACATATTGCTGTCTCAGCATATGCACTAGCATACACACGCATTAAAAGCATAAGGTAGCCATCCGAAGTGTTTACTCAAACAGTCGGACATTTGAAGTGCAGTTCATCATGGATGGTAGCAGAAGTCACCAACAGATCAGCAGTTGCACACTTGATCAATTTTAATCACATAATAGCATCACCAATATTGCGACAACAATTTATGAATCTACAATTCACACCACCACATTGGTCACAGTCGAATAACATTTCAAATTAAATCCACAGCTCACAGTGTCACACCATGCACCCAACTCACAAGCTGGGCTACGAAACTATATCCGTTCAGTTTACAAATGGAGCAAAAATGCAACGGCTGCCGTCTGGCTGAAGCAAAATATTTACCACGACTCAAAAAAGTGGCCGTGCCTAGCGTTCAATTTGACCTTGCCGTCTACTCTTTTTCTTTTTGATTTTCACTAGCTCTAAACGCTGGTGGAAAGGCCTGGTTGTTCGACCATTCCTGGACTTCGAACCTATTTTAGGACTTAGATTTTGCATGCACATCCCATTTACAAATCTGGCCTAATGATCTCAGTATTGCTGTCTACCTCTCTTTCTATTGCATGTGAAACAGCCTCACCATCTTCGTTATCTCCGATTATCTCCGATCAGGCCTTTCTGTACATTTTAGAACAGTATATTTAATGTCGAATAAATAATTTAATTATATTATCAGTACTCACTTGATGCGATCTTCCTTGCTGTCACTGCTAGTACTACCATTGGCGTCCTTTAATAAAGCTGCGAGACTAGTGTTGACTAAGTCTGTTATGTTGATTTCTTGTTCACTTTCCATGACTGTAAAACGTTTCAATAATAAACGTGTTAAAATTTCTGTTTTCATTCAAACTTCTAAATAATTCAAGAGAATAGGGTGGTCAAGTGGTTAGAGCTCTCGTCAGAAAAACCAGAATTCGATTTCCGATATCTCTGTCTGGCTTCCGGGGAACCCCCTTGCTGGGAAAATAAGAACAGACACACTGCCTCCCCAACATGCATGAAAGTTCTGGTTGTTCATCCACTTCCCGACATTAAAGCAGAATCCGAGTGTTGGGTACACATCCGTTTGACAGATCTGTCTGATTTGTATGAAGACTGTTGGTTCCTTGTCTCTCAGGCAGATGCACTACGATTTCAAAGAAATGTCCCCACTAAGTCGACTCTTACGATATAGGGAGGCAGTGGGTCTGTTCTTGTTTCTCCCACAATAGGGCCCTAGAACCACACTGGAATTCCTATTCTTTTCCGCCCTAGAAGTACTAGGCGGTAAATTCATTTTAAATTGGGATGATGATCGGAAGGTCGTGGTTTCAGTTCATGAGTTAGGCCAGATTTTTTTTTTTTCAAAAATTACTTTGGCTCCCAGGTCGACTCAGCCTTGGGTGGGTACCAGGTACAGCCCTTAGAAGTAAAGGCTGCCGCCATGATGCTGAACACATCAATCACTAAGTGCCATTTGGTCTACGAAATACAGGTCTTACCGTACATGCCCAAAACGCAAAAAAGGCGAGAAAAAGAGTCCTTCACTTAAAATTACACTAAATTCATTTTGAATAATGCAAACGCTGCTCACAACAGAGGTGTAGAACGTTCTTCACGGTGAAAGCATACACGGAATGAGCATATCGATCATCAGTAGAGTTCCTTCATTCAACAATTTTTGTATCCCGATTAACCCCTAAACATTTTCCGGGGGCGGGGGGATTCGGGACATGATAGTCGGGACTCTAGACCAGAGGTTCTCAAACTGGATGCCGTGGCACCCAGGGGTGCCGCTAGCATATGCCAGGGGTGCCGCGGCAGTAATCAAGAAAGTCGGCTAAACATTGTGAGATTAATAAAGAAGGCATGCAGATATTTAAAAGTTAAAATTTAAGTTGTCTTCCCCCGCGGTTGTCGAAATAATTGTATTGTTTGTTTCACACTCAGCCGTGTTTTATACTGCATTAAATGCCAACCGTTACGCTAAGAATTGTCTTTGTATTTATATTGAGGTGAGAAATACAGTGATTTAGCAGCCGGTTTGAGGAGAAACGAGGCCTACACAGTACGGGTTTTTGCCGTCGAAGTGGGAGCGAGAGGCCTCGTCTCCACTTCGCTCTACAATGTGGTGAAAGAATTAGGATTGCGCGGTAATGAACGGAAACGAGCACTCAAAAAACTGGGAGAGGCAGCCGAAAGGGCCTCTAGCTGGCTGTGGACGCAGCGCAACAACGTAGGGGACGGGCCTCGGTGAGCTGGTCCGGGTGTCTAGCGGAAAGGAGTTTCTCATCCCTTTGAAAGTCCATCGTGTACGAATTGTCTGCCAGTGTCCCTCTGCCAACTGCTAATAAAAGTCTAACATGTGTCCGGTAAACCAAAGTAAGCTTGTCGCTCGGTCGTCCAGGCATGCGGACTGTTCTAATTACGCTGCCGCGGCGGCTTCTTATCTCACAGTACCTCCTTCGAAACCACTAAGTCGTCTTGTCTCTGGCCGGAATAATAACACCATCCGGTAATTCTGTGCAGCGGGGAAGCAGCCCTGAGCTTCATGAACTCAGGTGGGCCCACCTCCGAATACGTTTAGGAATCGTGGGCCGAAACGTGTGTCGAAAGAGGATAATTTCTACTGATGACTGTAGATCCCCGCTGTACTTGCTCCCTGTGAGTTTATTCTTATTGTACGTGGCTAGCCCACAAGACTACCAGGAAAGACTGGTGACTATCGGGAAAGACCTTTTGACACCTATGGAAAGACTAGCCCCCCGGTATCGCCGGGGGGATAAACTGACATCTGGAGACAGATGTCGACTGTGGACCGGGTTGATCACCCCTAACACAGTATAATACCTCCGATTTCGAACAACCACAATGAAATATGCCCCCAGGGCCCTCCGAAAGGGGGGGAGAATGAAGGGCCCAATCTGATTGATACCCTCGTTGACGACTTTGCTAGCCCCCGGACTGAGACACTCGCCCAACGTCCGGGCTGGCTCTGTACATGTGGGAAAAGCTTCACGGGGTTGCATGGTCTGAGAACGCATGCCGGAAGAATGAAATGCGAGGGTGCTCCACGCAGTAAACGCCGCCGCAAAACTACCACTCCTGTGGTAGTTTCTGAGTCGTCAGGGTACGACGGGCAGGGTGAACCCCACTCGCCCGGAGAGGCCCATGACGTCGACTGCGGAGGAGCACCTTTGATGATTTCTGAAGAAGTGCGTTCCAAGATCAGGTTTCCACCTGCGAGCGAGAAGGTGGTGTGGTGTAAGTTGGAGGCTACATTATGTGAGGTACTTAAACAAACTCTAAACAAGAAGTCGCTAGGCGACAAGCTTACTAAATTTGGTGATGTAATATATGAACACTGCTCCCGCGAGTTCGGGACAGTAGTAAAGGCACAGCCGGGTGCCAAGCAGAATACTAACAGGAGGCAGAGGGACATTCTGAAGTGTCGGGCAGACAAGAATGCCCTCAGAAAACGGTTCAAAGCCGCTACAGGCAGCGAACGGGAGGGGCTGTACGAAGTTTGGTTGCATTTAAAGAACAAACACAGTGCCCTCTGTCGTGCCGAGCGTTTCTGTAACAACAGACGCAGAACCAAAAGGGAGCGAGAGAAATTCTTTAGGGACCCGTATCAGTTCGCCCGAGGTCTATTCGAGCAACCGAAGTCTGGGACTCTGGTTGTCAGTCAGGAAGAACTAGAGCTACATCTACGCAAGATGTACTCGGATAAAAAGAGGAGAGAGCCTCTCGATGACAATCCAGAGATCCTTAGCGGACTCAAACAGCCTTCGGTGCCGAAGGTACCATTTAAACTGGTACCTCCCCTTTGGTCTGAGGTTGAAAACGTTGTGAAAAAAGCCAGCGGCAAGTCTGCCCCAGGTCCGAACGGTGTTCCGTACGTTCTTTACAAGCGTTGCCCTAAAATCCTTAAAATGCTTCACGTCTTGTTGAGACAAGCGTGGATCCGCAATCACATATGTCCAGAGTGGTCAAAGGCAAATGGGGTCTACATTCCCAAAGAGCAGGACTCGAAGAGTCTTTCCCAATTCAGGCCCATCTCGCTGTTGAATGTTGAGGGTAAGATATTCTTCTCAGTCATGGCTCGCCGGCTCACACAGTATCTGATGACTAACAAGTACATAGATACGAGTGTTCAGAAGGGTGGCATTCCAGGCGTTCCTGGGTGCCTTGAACACGCGACCATGATTTGGGAGGCTATCCAGAGAGCCAAGCATGAGAGAACCGATTTGCACGTTATATGGTTGGACTTAGCCAACGCCTACGGGGCAGTCCCCCATAGGCTACTGTGGCGAGCCCTTCGCATGTTTCACGTACAGACACAGATCAGTCAAATGGTCGAGCAATATTTCTCTAAGTTCGCTTTGCGCTTCTCTACCTCGACGTTTACCACGAGGTGGACTGAGTTGCAGATTGGGATAGCTATGGGTTGTACGATCTCACCCATACTGTTTGTCATGGCAATGCAGATCATGTTAGACGGGGCGGCCGGCTACGGACTGGGCCTTCAAATAGGCGATCACTGGTTGCCGCCACTGCGCGCATTTATGGATGACACGACTATTGTAACGGGCAGCGAGGAGTCTGCCCGCACGATCCTGAATAGATTGGACGCGGTGGTCCAATGGAGCGGTATGCAGTTCAAACCGCAGAAGTCGAGGAGTCTGTCAATCCATAAGGGCAAGGTTTCGGCGACCAGTTTTACGGTGGCAAGGAACAAGATCCCTACGGTTCTGGAGGAACCGGTGAAGAGCCTCGGTCGCGTCTACGATTCGAAGTTATCTGACAGAGCGGAAGTCCGGCGAATACATGAGTCACTGGCTACAGGCCTGATCGCGATCGAGCGATGCAGGCTGATCGGAAAATTCAAGGTATGGTGTCTCCAATTCATGTTGATTCCGAAGCTTCTATGGCCACTGCTAGTCTACGAGGTGACGATGACTGCAGTGGAAACCATGGAAAAGAAAATCAACACAGCCTTAAGAAAGTGGATTGGTGCACCGCCTTGTCTGACCGACGTGGCTCTGTATTGTAAACAGGCTAAGCTGGTACTTCCGTTCAAGTCAATAACCGAAGAGTTTAAAGTCGGCAAAGTTAGGCTCGCCATGCTTTTGCGCGAGTCCTCAGACCCAAATGTCATCGCTGTCCAGCCCGCTCTAAAGACTGGCTAGAAGTGGAGGGTCCTCGATGCGATAGAAGCTGCTCAGAACGCACTAAAATTGAAGGAGGTGATGGGTTACACACAAACCGACCGTCGAGGCCTAGGGCACGGGAAAGTCAATTGGTGGTCAAAGGCCTCAGCCAAAGAACGCCGAGACATGGTGATACAAACGGTGAGGGACAACGAAAACGAGGTTCGGGTTCAGAAAGCAGCCCAGCAGTCGCAGCAGGGCCATTGGGTCAGCCTGGAGAGCGCATTGCCTAGAATACTCACATGGGGTGAGATCTGGCGGATGACCCCGCTGCGACTGAGCTTTATCGTTCGTTCGGCGTACGATGTATTACCGTCCGGTGTTAACATGGTTAAATGGTCTGCAACCAACGATCCGACTTGCCCGTTGCAAATCAAAGCAAACTCTTGAGCACGTCCTGTCCGCGTGCAGGAAAGCCCTAGGTCAAGGCCGCTATACCTGGCGCCACAACAAGGTGCAAGAGTTAGCAGCCGTTGTCGACCAGGCTAGAATGAGGGCTAAAGCCAGAGCCAGTTCTAGTATCGTCCCCACTCGTTTCCTCAAGGCTGGGCAGGTTCCAAAAGGTAAGGTCAACCAAAACGCATTCGCTCCATCTGCGCTAGACTCTGCGAGGGACTGGTTACTGGCGGTTGATCTGCCAGGACATGAACGGTATCCCGAGTTGATCCGTAAAACCGGCCTGCGACCGGACATCGTTCTCCATTCTGCGCAAAAACGGCAGCTCATCCTGATTGAGTTGACGGTCCCGTTTGAGTCGCGGATGGAGGAGAATCATTTGTATAAGCTCGAGAAATACAGTGATTTAGCAGCCGGTTTGAGGAGAAACGAGGCCTACACAGTACGGGTTTTTGCCGTCGAAGTGGGAGCGAGAGGCCTCGTCTCCACTTCGCTCTACAATGTGGTGAAAGAATTAGGATTGCGCGGTAATGAACGGAAACGAGCACTCAAAAAACTGGGAGAGGCAGCCGAAAGGGCCTCTAGCTGGCTGTGGACGCAGCGCAACAACGTAGGGGACGGGCCTCGGTGAGCTGGTCCGGGTGTCTAGCGGAAAGGAGTTTCTCATCCCTTTGAAAGTCCATCGTGTACGAATTGTCTGCCAGTGTCCCTCTGCCAACTGCTAATAAAAGTCTAACATGTGTCCGGTAAACCAAAGTAAGCTTGTCGCTCGGTCGTCCAGGCATGCGGACTGTTCTAATTACGCTGCCGCGGCGGCTTCTTATCTCACAGTACCTCCTTCGAAACCACTAAGTCGTCTTGTCTCTGGCCGGAATAATAACACCATCCGGTAATTCTGTGCAGCGGGGAAGCAGCCCTGAGCTTCATGAACTCAGGTGGGCCCACCTCCGAATACGTTTAGGAATCGTGGGCCGAAACGTGTGTCGAAAGAGGATAATTTCTACTGATGACTGTAGATCCCCGCTGTACTTGCTCCCTGTGAGTTTATTCTTATTGAGGTGCGACCGATCCTCTACTTAAATTCGTTAAGGTTCAGTCTACGAGTAAAATTATGGTTACATTGTCTCAGCAGACACCTGACAGACAAAGCCATCCAAGTTGGTCTGCATCAGTTTGAAGAAAAGCAACTCACTAGAAGAAAGTCCGAGAAAAACTATTTAACAAGTAATATCCTTCTTCTTCTGCCTTTCTATCCCCCAATGAAGCATAGGCCCTCAACCAACTCACGCCAAGTCGTTCTATCCTTCGCCATTGCATGGAGCTCTCCCCATGTCCTCCCAAACTTTCTAACCTCATTCTCCAGCTCTCTTCTCCATGTGTTTTTTGGCCTTCCTTCATTCCTATGCCACTGTGGGTTCTAATGCAAAGAAGTTCTAGTTATGCTGTTCTCCTGTTTTCTCAGTGTGTGCCCTATCCAACGTCAGCGTCTTTTCCTCACCTCCTGATCCACTGGAGCCTGTTTAGTTCTCTCCCAAAGTTCTACATTAGTTATTCTATCATACCATTTTATTCCCTCTATTCTGCGCAGGCAGACCGGAAAACTGTGGCCGTGAGGCCACAGGCGAACGAGGCTGTGGCTCGCCAGATGGGATGGGGTCCATCTGGTCAGATTTTCCCTTAAACTGCGACTGGCATAGCAAGCCGGCAGTGGATTTTTTATTGCTACGAAAATTAGAAAGGAGATAAATAAACGGGCAAACCAAAGAGTTCAAATACTTGGGCAGTATATTTACAGAGGATGGAAGAATGGACAGAGAGATAGAAACAAGAATACAGAAAGCAAATGCTGTCACATACCAACTATCACCTCTGCTTAAACATCCAGATATAACCATGAAGACCAAAAGACAATTGATAAACACCATCTTCATTCCAACACTCTGCTACCAGTGCCAGACATGGACAATCAACAAGACCCATGAAAGAAAAATAGAAGCCTGTGAAATGAAATGTCTAAGAAAAGCAGCGAATAAGACCAGACTAGACAGGATAAAGAACATAGACATTAGAAACACTGTCAAAACTACACCATGTTTAGACTACATAGAACATCAAAGAATGAAATGGTTTGGACATCTAACCAGGATGACATCACAAATTTTCAACCAAAGAAGCTCAGGATATAAGGCAAGAGGAAGACCAAGGAAACGGTGGATTGACGGGGTCTCCGAAACCTGCCAAAAGCATGGCCTCAGAACATCAGATGCTGCCCGCCTTGCTTATGACAGGAACTTGCATCTCCCCACAACGCTTAGCGGCATACGTGGAAGGAAAAAGTAAAGTAAGTAAGTAAAGTAAAGTATTCTGCGCAGGCACCAGTTAAGTAATATCCTAGCTACCTGACTTTGTTTTGCTCTGTTTCGGTTGAGAACGAACAAGCACCAGACGGGCAATGCCTTAACTGCCATAGAAATGTTGCTACACAGACATCTGGACTGAAATTATTCTGATTTAATACGAAAAGGATAAGAAATCTTTGAACGCTACGCTTTGTCTCGCCGGGTAAGGTCATCCATGATAGAGTGAATTTCTTAAAATTAAAATGAAATGGACACAATGCAAAATTCATCGCATTAAAAACAAGTAAAAACTATATTTGAATCTTTTTTTTTTTTTTTGGTTCTTCTTTCCCCAAGTATTCAACCGCTTTAGGGGTAGGTGTGCAACGAAAATTGTTTAGCCTGACATGGGTCCTGCGGCGAAAACGTTTGAGAACCGCTACTCTAGACTCTTCTGCTGTGCTTTCGTATCCTTGCAGACAAAGCAGGACTCGTTTTTATCTTGGTGTAATCGACAACCCATTCTGCTCCTTGTAGCAGACGTTTCCGGGCCCTGACTGGTCTAATCAGCCACATCCGGATCCACATTTGGACTGACGGATGGCATTATCTTTCTGTTTGTGATGATGAAGAAGCACATTTTAAAAACAAACATGTTTTGTGATGAATCAAAGTCCTCCTTTTGTAGATGTAGGACTTTGAATCTTTATTCGGGGACAAGTGTGTGTATTGATAAATTAACAATTCGTGGCAGAACATATACTTAAATGGCTCCGTGCACAATTAAATGATTCCACAAGTGTATCAGTACCAACCTTTAAGACGCCATTTGCTAGGTTGCGGACATGTAATTGTTCTCCGCCTCTCCCTTTTCATGTAAACTTAATGGGCTCGTTTTGAATTTTAAGGTACTGTGGTAAGTCGGTGACAGTCATAAACTGCAGGCGATTAGACGAATAATATATTGAGAGACCCCATGTATTTGAGTAGAATTAATTCACTTTTTTGTTGCCTCATTAAATGTTGATGTAACTCTTAGTGATTCACCTGACAAGATGCAGCGAAGTAGGCCCGGCAATAAATTGGACAATGTATCAGTTTCTATCAGTTTGACAGTTTGTATCAGCTTTATTTAAATTCACTACGGGAAAACAATGTTTTGACAAATGACAAACATTTTGGGTGGTTCCTACAGTGGTGAACTGATGAATGACAAGGAATACATATGTGGACATGAACAACGCAGAAACACACACAGATAACGACGAATTTGACAGAATGGTGCATACTAAAGTGAACAGAAAATCCTACACTCAAAGCTCAGAGGAATGGGAAGTCGAGTACACAGGGTGTTTGCAAAGCCTCTCTACACTTTGTATGCCAAAAAAAAAAAAATTAAATAAAAAAAAAATGTTTTCGACTTTCCATCTGGGGTTATTTATCCAACAACTTTGTTATAGAGCCTGTGTACTTCCTCTGAATCTCCTAAATGAGCCGTGCGATCAAACAAAAAGGCACTGAAAACCCACGTCTGCCCATAGGCGTATTTATAGTTGGCAGTTATTGATTCAACACCACACAAGGGACCCTGGGATTAGGCTTAGGCTGGTAGCGTTTCATGAGTTGGAAAATTGTAAGCACCTCATTATCAACAAAGACCAACATACCAAGGGGCGTCGAAGCCTGGGAGCTCAGGAAATTTGACCTTTTCTGCGCCCCCTCCCCCTCCTTTTCAAACATTTTCCGAAGGCTGAGCCCCTGCCTCTTTTTCCTCTAATATTTTGCAACGAGACTAAGAAGCCACTGACCACAAAAGACGTTCTCTCCTCAACAATTTATTTTTAAAAATATTTTTTTTTTTAAAGATATTATTTTATATATTTGCTATTAAGGTTAGTTGCGTATCCTTTACAGGACTTTGCAGAACCAACCCCAACAGCGCCTGGCTGTTGTGTGGTTTTTCAAGGCAAATTTACGTCCAGTAGTTTGCCATTGCTTCTGGGCGGTCGGCTTTCTTGATACCACTGTCGAAACCAACGCAAGGCGCATGGCCCGCAGCTGGGATCGAACCCGGCATCCCGACATTACGAAGCATTCGCATCGACTTAGCCACAGAGCCGACATATTTGCTATTAGGCATCGATAAATAATAATTTCAGTAATAATAATTAGAACAACTATTCCTATTATTTTAAGTCCCCGTAGTGTAGCGGCTAGACACACACTTGCGGATCCGATGGTCGTGGGTTCAAATCCTAAGTGAGCTGACCTTTTGTTTAATTTATCTTAGCCCCCAGGTCGACCCAGCCTTAAATGGCTACTAAATAAAATTCATGGAAAGTAAATGCGGCCGGTGTGATGGTGACTACGTTACCCATCGAGTGGCGATTGATCTGTAAAATATAGGTCTATTCCTATGTGCACAATATAGGAAACCTACTGCTGGCTGTGTGGATTTTTATCATGTCAGTAGGAATGGCAGGTGGACCCAGCCTAATTTAGGTGCCAGAATGTATGTCCTGGGAAAAATAAGACGGCCGGCAAAATGCTGACCACATTACCCACCTAATAGCGATTGGTCTGTAAAAATGTGGGTGCTTTACTCATATGCCCAGCAGCTTACACTCATACGCCTTTACTTTACTATCTACACATAGCCAGCAAGTAACTGATTGTGGAAAAATAAGGATGGGGGGGGGGGGGGGGCGGGCGGTAAGAGATTACAAAAAATAACAATAAACAAAATACATAATGATTGCACATGGACAGAGCCATGACATCAACGCA
>CAJHNH020003253.1:0-62500 GCA_905116865.2 Candidula unifasciata
GAACCACAATTTTTCCGATATTCCTTAAACATTTGTTACTTACTTATTAGGGGGGGGGGGGAGATTTCCATCGTAGACGGGCTAATAAATAGTACCTTGTCTCAGAAGCTGAAATATTTTGTTGACATCAAGCGCCGTGGATGATTGAAAAAAATAATAGCAGAAGTCCAAGAAGGAATGGCAGTGGCCGACCAGCATGAAAATGGGCACTGAATATAAATGACTCCCTGAGTATAAAAGTACATAAGGTGGGTGAGCTAGCAAGAGACCGAGTTTCTTCCAGGTAGACTGTGATGAAAGCGTCGTTCTGCAAATAACCTGCTACATGATGGTCGTCCTCGATAGTAGCGGCGACGTCCTCCTTGTCTGTTTTGCTTGTTGTGATTGGTCTGTTGTGGTCTGTTCCACTGCTCCTACTCCTCTTGTTCGTAATGGACAAACTGGTCGGCAAGAAACTGCTCTTTCTCGAAATAGTATGGAGCGGGTTCACTGGGCAGGTCACTGTTAGCAGTCGGATTCTCCTGCTCTACTGGCATATCTTCGACACCGGGGGCGATATCGTCAGCTGACTGTTCTGCGTGTCCGTTGAGTGAATTTTGTTCTGAGTTATCGGCTTCTTCGTCGGTTTCATCGTATTCTGATTTTTGTTGTTCTTCTGCAGCATAGAAAATTTTATCAATTTTGTCTGCACCAGTTTCTGCTGAATTTCTGTGAATTCTTTAATTATGCCTCGAGCCTCGGTCAGTTCGTCTTGGACATTGGTGAATTTTTCAATTTGGGCCCATTTCTCCTCATCCGCGGCTGAAGTGCAAGCAGAGCAGGGAGAGTTTAGGCTTTCTGCTGTGACAATTTGGCGATTTTGCGGTAGGCGTCTTCGCGGGCTTGTTTCAGTTCTGCCATCTCTTTTCTTGGTTCCTTCCCTTCTTCTTGTCCGCGCCTTTCTTCTGCTAACTGGGACGCTTCCAGCCTTTACAAACCCAAGTCAAACCCAACCCGAAAAAGAACTCAACGAAGAAGTACTCAGAAGACATAGCCACTGACCGATAGAAATCATCAAAACGGCAATGACAGCAGACCAAGCCAGCTCACCGGACTCGAAACACCCCAGCTCGAGACCAGAAGGCATGTTGTTCTACACATCCGATTCACTCCCACCCTACCCGATTCCAGTGCCCCCCCCCACCCCCACCCCAAGCACATTCTACTAGTTCTTTTCAGGACTAGTAGACATTCCATCCTAATACAGCCATCATAGAAGAAATTCAAGGAAACAACAACAAGAGGTGAACCCATATCGCAAGAAAAACCAAGCCCTCGTTACAGGTTGAAGCAGTCCGAGTTTTTTGTTTTTTGCATGGATGGATTTTAAAAAATTCAAACTTTGTCCTCTTTCAGCCGCCCGAAGGAATGCTTTATCGAAAAAGGTTTCTTGGCTGTCTGATTTGAATTTGTTTCCTTGGGGCGATTATTTTCGCCTGAGTTTCGAATACTTTGCAACATCATGTCAGGGTGGTCAGGCTTGGCGGCCGGTTTCCGTATTTTTTAGTGAGTGGAACTAGCAGCCCCAAAAAGGACTGCCATTTTTGCCCCGGGCGGCTTGGAACGGGGATGGGCGGGGTCTCCTCGTGGCTGCTTCTGCTATCAGGTGCTTCCTCCGTTTGGTGAGCTATCCGTAGAGAAGGCGGTATAGTTAATGGGTTCTCTTCAGTGGCTTCGCAGTCTGTCTTCTGCAGATTTATGCGCTGGTACGGGTTGTTTCGAGCGGGTATGTGGGTCCTGCCCTGTTTCCTTTGTTTTCTTTTCAGCTGAGTAAGGGCTGCGTTAAGTTCATCCTAAAATCTACTACATTTCATGCCTCTGTCTATTTCTTTGGGTCCTGGGTCCTTATTTCTGATCAGGAGGAAGAGAGGATACTGGATACTGGATAATAGCAAACAAAAATTTCAAACTGTGCCCTCTTTTAGCCGCCCGAAGGCATGCTTTATCGAAGAGGACTTCTTTGCTATCTGTTTGTTTCTTTGGTGACTGGCAATATGTCTGACGTAGTCTGGCTTAGCAAAGGGCTGTTTTTCCTGGCGTTCGGGAGCGAAGTCCGTTAGTCCTAAAAATGACTAACAAAGTGCCTGGGACGGCCTGGAACGGGAATGGGGGGGGGCGGGGGGGGGGTCTGCTGGAAGTCCGGTGCTGGCGTTCTTTGCATATGGCGTCTCCTGGGTCAAAACTGGTGCCTACCGCTTCTGTTGGGCGTGCCCTGTTTCCTTCTTGTCTCGTGCAGCTGAAAAAGGGCATCGTTTAGCTCATCGTAAAATCTATTACATTTCGTGCGTCTGTCTATTTCTTCTGATGATGGGTCCTCATTTCTGAGCTCCTCTCTTTCGTAAGAGATCACAAAGCGGCCTTTTTCCATCATGAGCTTGTGCGGGTGTACCTGTTTGTTGAAACTTTGTAACATAATTTGAATGTCGGCCTCGCTGATTTCCCTGCCGGCTATTGCTTCCTCTCTGTTTGTGGCCTCCTCTGCCGCTGGGATCGCTTCCATTTCGGGGCTTTGGTGCGCGATTTGGGCTGTTTCCGTGGACTCCGCTTTGTGACTCATGGCTTTCCTTCTGTGGCTGTGCATTTGTCGGCCCTACCCCTGTTTGGTTTTAATAGGTAGGAGCAGCCCAGGTATCTCGCGCTGTGAGCTCCTGAGCAGTCGAGCAGTTTCTGTTTGAGTTCGGCCTCCTGAAGTCTTAGTCAACTTTTGCCAAGGGGCATTCTTTAAAGTTGTGGGTCACCGAGCAGTATCGGCATATATGGCCGCTACGATAGGTCGCAGCGGTGAGCCACGCCTTATTGTAGCGTGAGCACTGCATGATGACTGAGGTGTAGGCTTCAGGCTGCTGTTGCATCTTTAATAGACGGGTGCTGGTAGGTCTCAGCTGGTGGCGTCTGAGTCGGTGAGGCTGACGCCTCGACAGGGACGACTTCCGGTGCTGGCATTGTCTGCTCCTTTGAGGCTGTTGCAACGACAGGTGCGTCCTCCTTGGTAGCTTACCTCAATCGGGTGTCTCGACGTTGCTTCTGTCCCATCTGACCAGTCTTTCCGTGGCCACGTGCCATAGTTCAAATATCTACCTAGTATAAATCGGGTTATTTACCATAACCTCAAAGGGCCTGAAATCCTTAGAATGACAATCGAGTTTCTGAGTTGTGGTAATCTGGCGATTTTCGATAGTGCTGAAAATAGTGGCTGCTAAAACCCAAAAATGGCGCTGACCAAGATAACTAGTCAAGACTGACTCAGTCGAAAACTAGCGAATCGATGTCAAGTATGTAGTTATCGAGAATCGGGCAACGAGTGAGGCGTTAGCGATCAAACGGGCGACGAGAGGTGCAGACGATTGGGCTGTCAGTTTGAGAATGAGACCATGTCCTGTAGACTTTGACGGCTGACTGACTTTCTACCCCACCAGGACATCACACAAGCGATAAACATCCGATAACTCAAAGTGTCAACATGTGGATGAGGATCACCGTGGAGAGGTCCCAGAAACCGTGTTTAGCTATTAGGCCATATTTTTGTCAGGGCTATATTGCGGCCTCTGGCAAGAGCCAGAGCAGGGCTTTAAATAAAAGATTGCATTTCGCAAGGAGATGAGAAGGTATTACTGTAGTCGTTGACATGTTTAGAACTATATAGAGATTTAGGACAAGAAATGACTGGCTCAATAGCGTAAGACTATTGGTTTTGGGAATGTCACGTGACAGGAGGAAGAAACATGCGCATGGACACACAGCCATGTTTGCCCAGCATGTCTTCGATCCTTCATCTGTGTGTATCGTCTTATCTTGATGATATAATGCCCCGTTCAATTACAGAATCAGCTGATTCATCGATTACCATTCTTAAATCTTCTGTCAACCACTTGGCGACACGAAACTGTGATCTGTCTCACTGATATATTGATTGACACGTACACTGTATTTTATTTTAACAGGAAACTGTGGTAGTCGACCTAGCATGTAGGCAAAGTGAACCTTCAAAGGCTCATAAAGGCAGGCGTTTTCTGTTGCGGGCATAACTTCAGACTAGAGACACTAGAAAATTTTCTGCCGTCAGTTAAACTCTCCATCTGCCTTTCCGTCCGTCATTAGTCGAACTAGTTTCTGTTATGTTTGTATAGAAATGTACAAACACGTTCTTCTGTATACCTACATTTTTTTCTGTTAGTTTACATTTCTTTTTCTTTGTATGTGCTTTCATTGGCCCGTATATATCCCTGTCTATACCATATATCCAAGTCTCCCATTGCTCATATTATATATCCCCATTGTTTCCAAGATATCTCTGCCGCTCCCTTTACATTCCTGTCGCTCCCACATGCCACTGTCGATGGCTGTAAATCACTGTCGCTCCATTTATATTCTTCTTACATCCTAAATATCACTGTCGCTCCATTTATATTCTTCTTACATCCTAAATATCACTGTCGCTCCATTTATATTCTTCTTACATCCTAAATATCACTGTCGCTCCATTTATATTCTTCTTACATCCTAAATATCACTGTCGCTCCATTTATATTCTTCTTACATCCTAAATATCACTGTCGCTCTTTATGTTGCACTGTCGCTCAATATATTTCAATGACGCCACCTATGTATCACTGCCGCTCCCTATACGTCACTGTCGCTCTCTGTACATCACTATCGCTTCCTATATTTAACTGTTGCTATTTATATCTCACTCTCGCTACCTATATATCACTGTCGCTACCTTTATATCACTGTCGCTCCCTATAAAACCCTGTCTGCCCCTGTAAATCTGTCTCTGCTTTCATAAAAGCAGGTTTTTATTTACATACTCTGTCTTGTACATCTTTCATGTATATCTCTTTGTCTGTCTGTACATCTCTCTGTATCTCCTTTACATCTCTCAGACTCTTCTGTACATCTCTCAGTCTCTCCTGTACATCTCTCAGACTCTTCTGTACATCTCTCAGTCTCTTCTGTACATCTTTCGGTCTCTTTTGTACATCTCTCAGTCTTTTCTGTACATCTTTCATTCTCCTCTGTACATCTCTGATTCTCTTCTGTACATCTGTCTGTCCTTCCCTGTTCCTGTCGTTTCACCATGGTCTACACACCCCTGCTGCCCTCATCTCTTTGGTTGATGACCCCAACATTTGAAAGTATCAAGTTGTGAAATATTGACATAATTATTTCAGTCTGCTGGCGCCTGCCCCGCTGACAGACCAGCAGGAAATCCCACAGTAATGACACGGGTGAGCTGGCACAGGGAAGGGCCTGGTGTGGGTCTGGGTAGATATAAGCATAGGAGGAAAATGGATGGAGGGGTGGGGGGTGGAAAGACGCTATTGTTGTTAAGAATGATGGTTAGGATGTGGGAGGGAAATATGGTTTGAAGGATATTTTGATGAAGGATGGAAAAGAAGGAAGTTTAGATGAAGGGAAGGAAGAGAAGGATGATTAGATGAAGGGAGGAATGGATGGACGGATGGATAAATGACTGGCAGGGCAGAGGGAAGGGTTGGTCGGATATAGGGGTAGTTAGATAGAGAGAGGAAGGAATGCTTGAATTCTGGGATGGTTAGATCAAGGGTGGGATGGTTGTAAAGAGAGCTGGTAAAACAGAGTGACGGTTAGGATAAGGCACGGTTGAATGTTTGGATAGACAGATGGTTAAACAGAAGGATGATTGGAAGATAGATGATTGGATGGGGAGGTGGTCGGTCGGAGGGTGTGATTGATGGGTAAATGGAATAATGGTTATGTGGAATGAGAGTAGGATAGATGAATAGTTGAAGACACGGCTGGCTGGATAAAAAATGTCGTTTAGGAAGGAGGAACGGATGGTTGGAAAGCAAGAATGTTGGGTGTGGGGGTGGATGTCAGGAACGAGAGTGGATGGATGGCTGTGGATGTAGCCATCTCTGGATCAAGTAATGGTTAAATAAAGTGACTGATTCATGAATTGATTGTTGGGTATGATTTTTTTTCAACAGAACGAAATGAATATAATGTTTACAAAAATATTCATTTGATTTTATTCGAAGACACGGCTTCACAGGGTAAAGTACAAACAGAGAGCAACGTCAACACTGACGAAAATGAAACATATCGAAAAGCTTTGAACATCTTATTTCGTAATGAATAACACTGGAGACAGTTTATCAGATATCAGAAGGAGGCTGCTCATGAAAATGCATCACTAAAAGTCTCTGGACTAACACAACACCAGCAAACAAATTCAACAGTGCCAAATATAACAGTGTGAAAAACACTGATAAGAACAGTTTTCCTGCATAGTTCTGAAACATGGTGTAGAGCTAAAAGGGACGAAACCTTATTACACATTTTTAGAAGTCGTACAAAGAATCTATGGCCCCAGCAAGAATGCAAACTAGACCAAAAGTAGACAGAAAGGAGTACAAATATACTTTCATCATCATCATCAAGTGCCTTGCCAAACTGTGTGTGAGCAACCATGCCTTCCCAACAGTTGTAGTAGTAGTAGTAGTTGTACCTTTTACCCCTCTAGGACAGCACACAAGTGATAAACACCCGGTGACAAAAAGTGCCACCATGCGTTTGAGGATCACCCGTGGAGACGTCCCAGAAACCCTTTTCAGCCGCTATGGCCACATTTTTTGGCCCAGTTATATTTGGGGCCCCCGAAAAAAGCCAGGGTGGAGCTTAAAGTAACGAAAACTTGCAACATAAAAGGGGACGACTGATACCATCTCTCCAACAGTGTGTATCAGTTCGTGTGCATGACGCACGGCTGTCAAGAATTATGGGTTATAAATCGGATTATTTTCACAGCACTCCGAACCCATCCATAGGTGCTCAGATTCTTTCTTCAATATATTCATCACCATTGTGCGGTTAATAGTGTCAGTCCTATGCTGGTTAACAAGACTTCTTGTGAGTCTGGTGTGCCTCTCATGCTTGGCTGGGCCGATCTCCACTTCCTATTCTAGTATTCTTAGCAGTGGTGCGAACACGTTGCTTCCAGAGACCACGACACGTCATATCTCTCTAAGGGCAATAACAATGCCTGCGTGATCCATGAGCCGGCCGTCTGCAGTTAATGCAAAGCCTGCCAATCTATCACCTCTTTTATTGCAAACAACACCACGATTCATTGGGCCAAATATGAAGCTAACTGAAAATACAGGAGAGTATTGTAATGACTGAGTCGACTGTCTGCGTGTGGAGCCTGCCTCGACCCGTCGCATCATGCTTATGATGCGCATACTAAGCACACACAGACTAAGCACACACAGACTAAGCACACACAGACTAAGCAAACACAAACTAAGCACACACAGACTAAGCACACACAGACTTAGCACACACTGCCAAGAATGTTTTGCACTGTCTTCACAATTTTTTTCCAGTGGTCATACACGTTCCAGTGTCCTTCTTCTGATAACTTGACCAACAGACGAATGACTGTTTCTGATGTTTATAACTTGCTTCCGAGTCCTCGCTATTTTCGAAACATCTGGGTTGCTCTTTTTTTTGGTTGCCCGAAGGTTCTTCATCAGAGGATTCTTTTGTAAAACCACAAGTCTGAGGCTGCAAAGATATTGTTCTGCTTGTGTATTAATTGTCATGCGAAAATTATTTTGTCTGAACTCCAATGACATGGATTGATTTGATCAAATGTTCTTCATTTTGTAAAATGCATTTTCGGTCTGTCCTTTTCTATTCGTTATCTTTGTGTCACATATTCCGTCGGATGTTATCCATGTGTCCAGATACTTACATTTCTCAACTGTCCAGGCGGAAAGGCACATGGATGCTAACTAGTGCTGCAAGAAATGAACATTTCACCAAGGGGAAAAGATGTTTAATCAATCAACCTAGAACTAGCGTGATCTGTCGTTTTACTCTTGTGGAGCTTCTGAGGAGAAGATCGGAGCAACTACGGATGTGTCTGGAATGCAGTGATGATAATCGTCACTATTTATTTACATTTCTGCGATTCTCCTAAAATAACGTCTTTGACATTTATTATTATTGTTGGTACAATTATTGTCTGTGATGTTATCCTTACTTCTGTCCCCAATTTATTCACGCTGGGGCCTATCACTTTCTACCCATACATATTTTTAGATTCCTGTTATGCATATCCCTAGATATTTAAATTTCTGCGCTTCTTTCCAAAATAAAACCACTGACTTTTGATA
Source organism: Candidula unifasciata (assembly GCA_905116865.2). Lineage (NCBI taxonomy): Eukaryota > Metazoa > Mollusca > Gastropoda > Stylommatophora > Geomitridae > Candidula > Candidula unifasciata. Next base: position 8,202 of record CAJHNH020003253.1, read on the forward strand.
TAAATGTAGGCACTATCTTGTCTTCTATGTTGCCATTATTTCTGTCCTCCCATTATTCAAGCTTAGGCGCATCTGTCACCTTCTACCACCATTCGTATCAATTCCTGTAGACAATACTCAAGGCATGGTAAGGGACACGATGTATTTCCGTCGAGTCTGTAAGAGAATCCGACTTTGCTCAAGGAGCCTGCCACATGACGATGATGGTTTTATGAAATACACAAATGATAATAAACGGGTTGTTGTTCTTCATAGCCCCCGTGTGGGTCTGCGGTCCCATTTTAGAAGGAGGAGGGGAACAGACTAACTGCCCCAGTAACAAGCATGTCATAAAAGGCGACTAATTAAGGGTTTTTGCTTGGAAGCCGGTGTAAATCTGCCCGAGAAGCCAGGAACATTCCCGTTCCTATGTTGGATGCAGTTTTTCGTTATCTGAAAGCCCCACCCAGCTTTAGTCGTTTGTCCCAATTTAACCTAAGGTTGAACGGGGTTGCTATTACTTGGTCACGGGTCACCTCATCCGAATGGTGGCACTTTTTGTCATCGGATGTTTGTCGCTCGTTGTACGGTTCTGGTAGGTTTGAAAGACACACACACACACACACAGTCTGCAGACAAAGAAGCTGAATCTGTAAAACGGATGTGCATGTAATTCAAATTCCGGAACAAGACCACAGTCCGGAATTGAACGAACAACTAAGACTTTCTGCTGAAGTTAACAGTCGGTGAACCCAGATGTAAAAGAGCTATCAATTGATTTCCTAAACCCTGAGGTTTTCCTGTGGACATTTTTAAACAATTTCACTCTTAAATGACAAAGATCTTGAATGCCAAAATTGTGTCACAATAGTCACGGAATATGGGGCGTGGAAACTGACAAATTACTGATTTTGTGAGAAATGCTGCCTGTGGTAGGTTAGTGACTAGATATTCATTAGATGTATTAACCTATTGGTGAATATGTTCAAACTGTTCACACCACAACCTTAGGGTTTAACCAATCAATGTATAGTTCTGTCTTGCGTCTGAGTCATCGATGTTCTTAGGAGTACAGGATTTCCCCTCAATTAATAAAAACTTGCCACCCGATAACCATGCGTAATTTTTGCAATTTTGAACATTATAATCAATCTGAGCCCCTAGGTTTATAGCCAGGAATAATATTAGCATAATAGCAAAGAACATGCACCACAGCACTGTGTTAGAAGAACTAATTGTACTTCATTTTTAACCCCAAACAAAGGAAATCCCGTAGTTCTCGGGAAAGTCCAATGTTCTAATGATGTTATGGCCTATGGATTAGAGTCAGGGCTAGGGTTAGAGTTAGGGCTAGGGTTAGGGTTAGAGTTAGGGCTACTGTTAGGGTTAGACTTAGTGCTAGGGTTAGAGTTAGAGTTAGGGCTACGGTTAGGGTTAGAGTTAGGGCTAGGGTTAGAGTTAGGGCTACGGTTAGGGTTAGAGTCAGGGCTAGGGTTAGAGTTAGGGCTACGGTTAGGGTTAGAGTTAGGGCTACTGTTAGGGTTAGACTTAGTGCTAGAGTTAGAGTTAGAGTTAGGGCTACAGTTAGGGTTAGGGCTAGGGTTAGAGTTAGGGCTAGGCTTAGAGTTAGAGTTAGGGCTAGGGTTAGGGTTAGGGCTAGGGTTAGAGTTAGGGCTATGGTTAGGGTTAGAGTTAGGGCTAGGGTTAGAGTTAGGGCTACAGTTAGGGTTAGAGTTAGGGCTAGGGTTAGAGTTAGGGTTATGGTTAGGACTTTTTGGTGTCTCTGAGGCGGTCGAGATTCTAACCCTAACCCCCAACTCATAACACCCCCTAAAATATTGGACATTCTCGGAAACACTGAGATTTCCCTTGTTTGAGGTGTATTAAAAATAAAATACCGAACTAAAAGATGACAAACACGAGGATCAGTTCCTGAAATATTCACAAAAGATAGCCTCTGGGTCAGAATACTGCTTGCAGACCGTGGTGATGACGTCAAACTTCTGACCAGCTGGACACAGGCGTTGACTGAGTGTCCCCCTTTCGCAGTTGTAGTAAGAAGCACAGTTAAGGTCGGTCCAGTCCGGGTAGTTGTACCTGGGCGCGTCGACCGGACACTGGTGGGTCGGGCAGTTGAGCGGGATCTCCACTGAAAGAAACAAAGGGCGAGGTTTTAATCATGGAACTGTTTCACTTCCCAAGTGCTAAACAGCTCCCGGTGTGGGCTCAGGGACCCTTATAGTAGCAAAAGCAAAGACCAATTCCCACCCACCACGCCCCACCCAACCCCCCCCCCCTTTTTTTTCACCAAATAACATGTCGTAAAATTAAACTAATTGGAGGTATCTTTTGAAGCCTAAGTGCATCTGAATGAGAGGCAAAGACAGGTATCAAAATAAGCCCTATCTATAAATCAGGTGTGCACCCAACACTCCGGTTCTCTAACAAGACCCAAGTCCAGAGATGGATGAACACCCAGAAATTTTCGCTGGAGTTTACAGCGGATGAAGGCGAAGGAGAACGGTACCAAACAGCGTGCTATCTATAGCTCTGGATATTACAGTCAACCTGAAAACAGTATTAAAATACAAAATACATAGACAATCCATAGTTTAAGTCGATGCGAACGCTTCGTAATACCGGGGTACCAGGTTCGATCCCAGCTGCGGGCCATACGCTTTGCGTTGGTTTTGACACTGGTATCAGGGAGCCGACAGTCCAGTAAGAAATGGCAAACTACTGGACCTAAATTTGCCTAGTGAAACCACACAACAGCCAGTGGCTAAAAGGGTTGGTTCTGCAACGTCCTGTATAGGATACGCAACTAACCTTTAACCTTTAATCCATAGTTAGCGTCCTTTGGAGATTTTCTCTAGGTTATGTCGGTGTGTTAGGAAACGAGCAGGCAGACAGACTGACTGGCTTTTTCACCACTTGGTGGGAATTGAATGTATGACAAGCTAGATATTGTTAGGTTCCCCTTTGTGGGAGGGGGGGGGGGGCGAGTGAACAGTGCGAGGGCACAAACAGATCATTGCGGTCTGAGGAGAATGGCGCTGCTGGAAGTTGCCAGGGGATCTGGCCGACGGTCAGTACTCAAGGGAAAGGCGAGACGGATGTACAATCAGACACATACTGTACTATCTGAACTGGAACTCTTCACTTGCTGCTGAAGATGGGGACAGGGCGCTTATGCAAATATCGCGAGTGATGCCGATTCTTAATTCAGTATTCAACATTAAGAGCTGTATATTTATGTTTCTGTATTTTAAGTTTAGTGAGGACAATACACGTGTCTCCTACATTTTGCTGTACATTTAGTCCATGTGGATGTAGTATACCTATAATGACGTTGTCATTACTGTCACAAGTGGGTATCGGTTATAATTTTCTGGAACTGAAAGAACTGAGGAGAGACTGGTAGAAATTTTGCCTATTTTTTTTAATTTCTTCTTCATCTTCTTTGCGTTTACCAGCTGTAAACTCTGGCGGAAAGTTATGGTTATTTATTTACTTCTGGACTGCAGTTTTTTTCCAGAACAAGAGTGTTGCGTGTGCATCCGTTTTTACAGATCTGACTCCTGTGTAGGCAGACTGCTGGTTCCTTGCCTCTCAGGCAGATGCACTCCGACTTTGAAGGAAGCTCCCAGTTAGTCGACTCTTGTGACATGCTTTTGAGTGTGCAGGGGGTCTATTCTTGTTTTTCCGATAACAGGGCCCCGGAACCCACATGGGGACTTTTGAGTTTCTAAGATAGGGAATAGACTGGTACAGGGGTGGCAGTAACTGAGAGAATTGTGAGAAGGGGGATGAACCAGCTACAAAGAATAGGAGGGGGAGGGAAAGGGGGGAGAGAAAGACACAATGAGCTAGTATAGGGGAAACTATGGGGGTGACTGCAGTCAAGCTAAAACAGAGAAATTTGACTAAAAAGCTCAACAAAATGGGAAAGATGAAATTTTTTAAACAAAGCGAAACACAGAGGCGCGGAAACTAAACTAAACATGTACAGTGACAAACAAAAACGTGGGTTAGGCGCAGTCGATGTGAAAATCCAAGAATGGTGAATTTTCCTCTTTTCCATTTTGTTGAACTTTTTAGTCAAATTTCTCTGGAATTCTTAGTGAAGGGGAAGAGAGATAAAATACATTTTGCACATGCATTTCGAAATAGAATGTTTGTTTTCTTCATGTACCTCTCACCGTCAGCGTCTGTGACTTGGCATTGCGGTCGTGCTTCGTAATGCCGTGGTGCCAGGTTTGATCCCAGCTGCGGACGATTTGTCTTGCTTTGGTTTCGATAATGGTAGGAAAAGCTAACCGTTCAGGGGGCAATGGCAAACTACTGGAAATAAAGTTTGCCTAAAAGAACCAAGGGAGCTCCAAAAAATGTTGGGGTTAGTTCTGCAACGTCCTGTAAAGATTACGCAACTAACTAGCCAATGACCATCTCTCTTTCTGTTCTTATATTGCAACAGAATTTCAAAAAAGATCAAAATACATGGCCTTCTATTTTAAAAAAAAATTAAAGTAAAGATCATTCGGCGCAAACAACACCATGGCTCTTCTAATGTGGTAGATCCGGTGTCTTTACTTTTCAGCCCATCCTACCCATTTACTCAGGAGTCCCATACCACGACATATTTTCAAAATGGGTATTGTCACGGTCTGAGTTTTTTTCAACCACTCAGGGCCAATATTTTCAAAAAGATCACAGAAAAAAATCACTGAATAGTAACGGGCAGTGATCCGAGGGCAACATGTTAAGCCTCTGCGGGTCAGATGTGGTTCGCGGGCCGCTAGTTAAATAGCCATGGAGTAGATTATTGTAAGTAAATAGGAGAGAGTACGGTTGTTGTTTATGTTTTTTTTTTTTTAAAGCCGGTGGCGCATAATGCATACTATACTAGATTCATATTTGATATGCCAGTGTGATATTCATGGGTGCTACGGTCTCCATTACGTCCACCGCCTTTATCTCCCAGGACATTACCTGGAGTTTATTTTATGCTGATAACAACGGGTACCATCAGTATGATGACAGTGTTGTTTGTTGATGAGGGAGGCTCGGTTAATATGGAGGGAGACGGAGGTAATTTGAAGGGAGGCGGAGTTAATATGGAGGTAGACGGAGTTAATTTGAAGGGAGGCGGAGTTAATATGGATGGAGGCGGAGTTAATATGGAGGGAGAAGGAGTTAATATGGAGGGAGACGGAGTTAATATGGATGGAGGCGGAGTTAATATGGAGGGAGAAGGAGTTAACATGGAGGGAGACGGAGTTAATTTGAAGGAAGACTGAGTTAATATGGAGGGAGACGGAGTCAATATGGAGGGAGACGGAGTTAATTTGAAGGAAGACGGAGTTAATATGGAGGGAGACGGAGTCAATATGGAGGGAGACGGAGTTAATTTGAAGGAAGAAGGAGTTAATATGGAGGGAGACGGAGTCAATATGGAGGGAGACGGAGTTAATTTGAAGGAAGACGGAGTTAATATGGAGGGAGACGGAGTTATTATGGAGGGAGACGGAGTTAATATGGAGAAAGGCGTAGTTAATATGGAGTGAGACGGAGTTAATATTGAGGGTGACGGAGTTAATATGGAGGGAGACGGAGTTAATATGGAGGAAGACGGAGTTAATGGGGAGGGAGACGAAGTGAATTTGGAGGAAGACAGAGTTGATATGGAGGGAGACGGAGTTATTGTGAAGGAGACGGAGGTAATGTGAAATAAGGCTGAGTTAATATGGAAGGAGGCGGGGTTAATATGGAGGGAGGCAGAGTTAATATGGAGGGAGGCTGAGGTAATATGGAGGGAGACAGGGGTGATATGGAAGGAGACGTAGTTAATATAAAGGAAAGCTGAGTTACTATAGAGGAAGGATTAGTTAATATGGAGGGAGGCGGAGTTTATACAGAGGGAGGCAGAAGTAATATGGAGGGAGGTGGAGTTAATATGGAGGAAACAAATTTAATATGAAGGAAGGCTGAGTTAATATGGAGGGAGGAGGAGTTAGCATGGGGGTGGGAGACGGAGTTAATATGCAGGGAGACGGAATTAATATGGGGGAGACGGAGTTAATATGCAAGGTGACGTGGGTAATGTGGAGGGGGACGGAGTTAAAATGAAGAGAGACGGTTTTAATATGGAGTGAGATAAAGTTTAATATGGAGGAAGAGGTAGTTAGTATGAAGGGAGACGGAGTTAATGTGAAGGGAGACGGAGTTAATATGGAGGGAGGTGGAGTTTATATAGAGGGAGACGGAGTTAATATGTAGGGAGACGGAGTCAATATGGGGGAGGGGTGGAGACGGAGTTAATATGGAAGTAGACTGGGCTAATATGGGCTTGTCATGGATGCTGTGGTGTCGAATCTTTACTCAGATGAACCCAAATAGGACAATAAAAGATATTTTTTCGTGATTTCTATAGGTACAGTAATGGAGTAGTTGTTGCGCGACCTTTCTGCACTGATGTTGGAACATCTGCTTTTTTCTGGTGGATACTGGTTCAACATAAGTTTTTATTTGTCCTCGTGGATTCAGGTTATTCGGGTATGTTCAATTACCTTGGCGGATACCAGTTCAACAGAAGTGTTCATTTATCCTGGTGAATATTGGGTCAACAGAAATGTCCATTTATCCTGGTGAATACTAGGTCAACAGAATAGTCCATTTATCCTAGTGAATACTGGGTCAACACAAATGTCCATTTATCCTGGTAAATATTGGGTCAACAGAAATGTCCATTTGTCCTGGTGAATACTAGGTCAACAGAAATGTCTATTTATCCTAGTGAATACTGGGTCAACAAAAATGTCCGTTTATCCTGGTAAATACTAAACAGGAATGTCCATTTATCCCAGTGAATACTAGGTCAACAAAAATGTCCATTAATCCTGGTGAAAACTAGGTCAACAGAAATGTCAATTTATTCTGTTGAATACTGGGTCAACAGAAATGTCCATTTATCCTGGTGAATACTAAGTCAACAGAAATGTTCATTTATCCTAATGAATGCTGGGTCAACAGAAATGTCCCTTTATCCTGGTAAATACTAGGTCAACAGAAATGTCAATTTATCCCGGTGAATACTGGGTCAACAAAAATGTCCATTTGTCCTGGTGAAAACTAGGTCAACAGAAATGTCCATTGATTCTGGTGAATACTGGGTCAACATAAATGTCCATTTATCCTGGTGAATACTAAGTCAACAGAAATGTTCATTTATCCTGGTGAATACTAGGTCAACAGAAATATCCATTTATACTGGTGAAGACTGGGTCAACATAAATGTCCATTTATCCTGGTGAATGCTGGGTCAACAGAAATGTCCATTTATCCTGGTAAATACTAGGTCAACAGAAATGTCCATTTATCCTGGTAAATACTAGGTCAACAGAAATGTCCATTTATCCTGGTGAATACTATGTCAAAAGAAATTTCAATTTATTCTGGTGAATACTGGGTCAACAGAAATGTCCATTTATTCTGGTGAATACTAGGTCGACAGAAATGTCCATTTGTCCTGGTTCATACTGGGCCAACATGTCGAATTTATCCTAGTGGATACTGGGTCAACAGAAACATTTACTAGTCCCGTGTTAGCTGGGATATTCATTTATCCTCATGGATGCTGACCCAAACTGGAATATGCACTTATTATGTGAAACTTTATCAACAGATACTTCCATTTCTACTGGTAGCAACTTGGTGACCTGCAATTTCCATTTATCGTCATGGATACTTGATCACCAGAGCAGTACCGTCACTAATGGTTTGTGTCTGAACACCTTCTAGGGTATTAGAAGAAAGGATTACAACTATGAAAATCGGACATACATGTTTCACAGTTGCCTCCGTTGAATCCAGGGGGGCAGACGCAGGTGTAAGTTTCCTTGAGTTGAGGAATGCAGGTAGCTCCATTCATACAGGGATTGTAATCCAGAAAGTCGCAGGCTGGAGGAGGCAGGAGAGTTCACAAACAATAAGTACAACAACAGTATAATAATAAACAATACAGTCAACCAACAAGCTAGCCAATAGAATTGCTAGCCAACAAACTAGCCACTCAAAAGGTCAGTTTTCTAAATCAACCAATCAGCCAGTCAATCAACATTGTGGAATCAACCAAACGAACCAAACAATCAAACTTTAGCAGTTGCTGCTTATACATCTAATTTCGTCCTTTTTAGGACGAAATTTTTTGTCATTTGAAGCCCTACTCTGGCTTTTGCCAGGGCCCGCAATATAGGCAGGCCATATATATGGCCAAATGTCTGAACGCGGTTTCTGGGACCTCTCCACGGCGATCCTCATCCATATGGTGGCACTTTGTGTCATCGAGTGTTTATCGCTTGTGTGATGTCCTGGTGGGGTAGAAATTCAGTTCAGTTCAAAGTTTAGCTACTAAGTGTGATAAAAGACAGTCAACCAACTGCAGCCCTCAAACCAAACAAACACCCAAACTAAACAACAACAACAACAAAAATTGTCGAAAGTATAGTCATGAAATCAACCGGTTACCAACTAGCTAACCAGCCTGTGAGGTAACCATATCAGTCAACCAAACACCAGCCAGCAACAAACCAACGAGCTACAATAATATGGCGAACCAATCCTCCTCTTCGTTTCCTCTTTCTTCACTTAACTCATGGAAATGTTGTGAGAAGTTAAGTGGCACAAATTTTCTGTATGCTCTTTACAATGTGTTTTATAACTTAATCTTGACTTCTTTTTGGCTGTTTTTGATGACGTCTTTCCTTTAGTGTGGTCTTCTTCTTGTTCTGTATCCGTTACATTTGTCCCTCTTTGACTTTTTTTTTAAGCGGACAGTAACCCTCCTCTCTTGTCTGATGCTAAAGCAACCCAAATCTTTCTTTTTATTAAATTACAAACCAAAATCTTCTTCTACATCATCATCATCATCATCTTTTTCTTCTTCTTCTTCTTCTTCTTCTTCTTCTTCTTCTTCTTCTTCTTCTTTTCTTCTTCTACTTCTTCTTCTTCTTCTTCTTCTTCTTCTTCATCTTCCTCTTCTTTTCTGCTTTTTTTTGCATTCCCCGGCTGTAAACTCCAACTTTTCGTCCACTTTTAGACTGTAGTCTTGTTCCAGAACTTGTGTGTTGCGTGCAGATCCGTTTTACTGATGTGGTTTACTTCTATGTAGACTGCTGGTTCCGTGCCTCTCAGACAGATTCACTTTGAAGGAAACCCCTAATTAATATACTCTTATGTACCGCGTCTTAGGGAGGCATAAATCTATTCTTGTCCCCCCCCCCCCCCACTTCTCCCACCCCTCCTCCTGGTGCAAACATGCTAACCAAACCAATAATCTACTATACACGTGTTACACTTTTTTTTTTAACCTGTTCACGTTTCCCGGCCCATCTACACACTTTCTCAGTCTGATCTAGGTCAGAGGGGTGTCACTTTCTACTGCTTTCTTCGAAAAGATTCTCTCGTGTGATCTAAGCTCAGGCTGTGGGTAAAAGGGGGGGAGGGGGAATGGGGTTAGGGCCAGTTCTAGATGTTCTAGGGTCGTTGAAAGTTGTGTTGTCGTGTAGTATTAATGAAAATGCGACGTCGGCGACAATGTCATTTGAGGCAAATAACCTGACAACCCTTCGACGTAGCAGAGTCTAAGAAAGTATGAATGAAAGGTCAGACTGTGTAGATGGGCCGGAAAACGTGAACAGGACAAAGGAAGACACGTACCTACGTACACAGTACACGTCCACCTCTGTGGCGTATGTGTTACAAACGCGCTTCGTATTGCCGGGATCTCGGGTTCGATCCCTGCTGCGGGCGATTTGTCTTTCGCTGGTTTCGATAATGGCACCAAGAGCTGACCGTACAGAAAGCAGTGGCAAACTATTAAATGTTAAATTTACCTACAAAAACTACAACAGCAAATACATCCTGTGGTTATTTCTGTAACGTCATATAAAGCATAAGCAACTAACTTTTAACAGGGTACGCACCTGTCATGTCACAACGAGGTCCCGTGTAGACGGTGCCGGTACAGTTACAAGTGAAGGACGTCTTTCCCGAGACACAGACGCCGTTAGTGCAAGCTCCCGGATAGCAGTAGTTGTCTCCCGCTGGTTAGAAGTATATAATGGCAATGAGTAGGCGTCAGAAACAAGTTAATATTAGATTGTTAAATGATGTGGACTGACGATGATGATGATAATGATGATGGTGGTGGTGATGGTGATGATGATGATGCTGGTTATGATGACGATGATTATGATGATGATGAGGATGATAATGATGCATAAATTGCCTGTCATGCTCAGTTCAGTACAGTTATTAAACAAATCGAAATATGTTTGAAGTTTGAACAACGGATCAACATCGTGGTACACAGCTAGTAACACATAAGTGCTCAATTCTACCTTTAACTCAAGTCTCAGTCCGAAGAAGCTCAGCACAATACACAGGCTCTGTAGCACTGGCGATGATCCTGAAATACTTTGGGTAGATTTTTAACTCCAAATCTTGCTCTGGCACCGCTGTAAGGCTACTCTTTTCGATTTTTAACTGCCAAGGGATTTTTCACGTGAGCAACAATGCACACGGGAGTCCGACCAGGAAAAATTACTAGAAGTCCACGTGAGCAAAAGATAATCCCAGCCTTCACCGGGGATTGAACTTGGGACCTCTATGCTTCGAGTCTACGCAAAGTATTTCATGAATCCTCGGCGGTGCTATAGAGCCTGTGCACTGTGCTGAGCTTCTTCGGACTCAGACTTGAGTTAGAAGAAGAACGGAGCACTTATGGGCTTATCCTGATGTTGATCCGTTGTTGAAAACCTCAAACCTTTATTATTTCTATTCTATGCTAGATCGAGTAAATGTTTTTCAACGTATCCGCTCATTGGCCATGATGTACATGCATGTAACAAGACAGGTTCCATACAGCACTTGAACCATTTTTTGGTTCGTTTTATTCACATACACAATTCTAATAAACAGCAGTGTAGAGCAGCTTTTCTTACCTAGTATGTTGCAGGTAGGACCGGTGTAGCCTGTCCCTTGGCAGTCACAGAAGTCACCGCTGGCCAGGTGGACACACGTTCCTCGGGCACAAGGGTTCCTGGTCACACAGGTGGAGTTGCCTAGAAGGGAGCACACACAAAGTAATGTAAGTCAAGATCGAGGCAGCCATTAAAACCCCTAGAAACACTTCTCACCCAGAACACAATCACTAAGACCTGATCAACATCCCCACACGAAAGCAACTTACGATTGCATTGAGAGTGCCTGCTGGACACAACCGACTCTTCAGGCATCATCGTCATCATCATCATCATGTGCCCTGCCAGCTGGCGTAGGCGCTCATGCGTCTCCACAGATCACTTTTCTTGGTTGCCTGGAACAGCTCTCTTGATGATATCCCTCCATGCCATCGTTTCAGCCCATCCAGCATCATCTCTCTTGGTCTGCCTCTACCCATTTTTCAACTGATCTTTCCAGTAGTTACAATGTTCTCCAATGTATCTCTTAACATTATGTGGCCAACGAACAGTGTTTGTCTCTTTCTTATCGTCTCCAGCCATGCGTGCAAGAAAGTCAAGAGTCGGGATTCAGAATGTTGGCCTTGTGGACAGGCACCACAGAATACTGGACATATGCTACAGACATGCTGGCTACATGCAGTAGAGAGGTCTCAAGTTTGGCAAGTTGGCATTTCAGTGGAAACCAGGTTGTATGCAACTGTGGTTAGCAGCCAGATAAGAATCTTTACTAAGATAATAACGTTTGCCTACGGATTGGAAGGTCATGGCTTCTGGTCCTGACGGCGCCCGACTTCTCAGTCCCCACCTTCAGCAGCAAGCGAAGGGTTTCAATTCTGATGCTGCCAGTAACCGACTGATTGTATATCCGTCTTCCCTGAGTGTTGAAATTCGGCCAGATCCCATGGTAACTCCTCGCAGCGCCATTCTCCTAAGACTGTAATGATCTGTCCGCTCCTCCGCACTGTTTACTCGCTTCCAAAGGACCCTAACAATATCTAACCTATCATACATCAATTAACCACAAAGTGGTGCAGAGCCAGCAAGTCTATCTGCTTGATCATTTCCTAACACACCGGCATCACCTGGAGAAAATATCCAAAGAATGCTAACTACCCGAGACCTCTAAAGTTATGCTTGTTTCTTTATGACCTTGACCACAGCACCCACCGAGAGCCACTTAATCTATAAAATAAAGAACTAGCCCTATATGCCCAATACACCTAAAGGCGTGCAAAAGAACCCTATAGTTTGCTTTACCATGATAATAGGAGGCAAATAGAAATAACTAACCTTTACAGCTCGTGGCCGATTCCCAAGCCAAGCGACTCTAAATATACACACGAAGAATTTACACACCTATTCTTCACAAGTTCGGTAGTAAGGACAGTGAAGAGACATGTGGCTTTCTTGAACTAACAAAGAATAAAAGACGACTAAAGTCCAGATATGGAAGAACAACCAGAATTTTCCGCTAGAGTTTATAGCAGATAAACGCACAATGAATAGCTTATAGACAATTCTCAGTCATTGATAACACACACAACAACAGTAGCTATCCAAGACAACGATGATGACATCAGACATTGATAAAACAAACAACAACAGTAGCTATCCAAGACAACGATGATGACATCAGACATTGATAAAACAAACAACAACAGTAACTATCCAAGACAACGATGATGACATCAGACATTGATAAAACAAACAACAACAGTAACTAACCAAGACAACGATGATGACATCAGACATTGATAAAACAAACAACAACAGTAGCTATCCAAGACAACGATGGTGACATCAGACATTGATAAAACAAACAACAACAGTAACTATCCAAGACAACGATGATGACATCAGACATTGATAAAACAAACAACAACAGTAGCTATCCAAGACAACGATGATGACATCAGACATTGATAAAACAAACAACAACAGTAGCTATCCAAGACAACGATGATGACATCAGACATTGATAAAACAAACAACAACAGTAGCTATCCAAGACAACGATGGTGACATCAGACATTGATAACACAAACAACAACAGTAACTATCCAAGACAACGATGATGACATCAGACATTGATAAAACAAACAACAACAGTAACTATCCAAGACAACGATGATGACATCAGACATTGATAAAACAAACAACAACAGTAACTATCCAAGACAACGATGATGACATCAGACATTGATAAAACAAACAACAACAGTAACTATCCAAGACAACGATGATGACATCAGACATTGATAAAACAAACAACAACAGTAACTATCCAAGACAACGATGGTGACCTCAGACATTGATAACACAAACAACAACAGTAACTATCCAAGACAACGATGATGACATCAGACATTGATAAAACAAACAACAACAGTAACTATCCAAGACAACGATGATGACATCAGACATTGATAACACAAACAACAACAGTAACTATCCAAGACAACGATGATGACATCAGACATTGATAAAACAAACAACAACAGTAACTATCCAAGACAACGATGGTGACCTCAGACATTGATAACACAAACAACAACAGTAACTATCCAAGACAACGATGATGACATCAGACATTGATAAAACAAACAACAACAGTAACTATCCAAGACAACGATGATAACATCAGACATTGATAAAACAAACAACAACAGTAACTATCCAAGACAACGATGGTGACATCAGACATTGATAAAACAAACAACAACAGTAACTATCCAAGACAACGATGATGACATCAGACATTGATAACACAAACAACAACAGTAACTATCCAAGACAACGATGATGACATCAGACATTGATAACACAAACAACAACAGTAGCTATCCAAGACAACGATGGTGACATCAGACATTGATAACACAAACAACAACAGTAACTATCCAAGACAACGATGGTGACATCAGACACTGATAACACAAACAACAACAGTAACTATCCAAGACAACGATGATGACATCAGACATTGATAACACAAACAACAACAGTAACTATCCAAGACAACGATGATGACATCAGACATTGATAACACAAACAACAACAGTAACTATCCAAGACAACGATGATGACATCAGACATTGATAACACAAACAACAACAGTAACTATCCAAGACAACGATGGTGACATCAGACATTGATAAAACAAACAACAACAGTAACTATCCAAGACAACGATGATGACATCAGACATTGATAAAACAAACAACAACAGTAACTATCCAAGACAACGATGGTGACATCAGACATTGATAAAACAAACAACAACAGTAACTATCCAAGACAACGATGGTGACATCAGACATTGATAACACAAACAACAACAGTAGCTATCCAAGACAACGATGGTGACATCAGACATTGATAACACAAACAACAACAGTAGCTATCCAAGACAACAATGGTGATATCAGACATTGATAACACAAACAACAACAGTAGCTATCCAAGACAACAATGTTGACATCAGACTTTGATAACACACACAACAACAGTAACTATCCAAGACAACGATGATGACATCAGACATTGATAACACAAACAACAACAGTAACTATCCAAGACAACGATGGTGACATCAGACACAGATAACACAAACAACAACTGTAACTATCCAAGACAACGATGGTGACATCAGACATTGATAAAACAAACAACAACAGTAACTATCCAAGACAACGATGGTGGCTTCACACACTGTGTACTCACCCTCGACGGGAATATCACAGAAGACGCCCTCGTACCCTGAGCCCCTGCAGTCACAGCTGAAACCGGAGCTGTCCGACATACACCGACCGTGAGTGCACGGATTAGGGTTACAGAAGTCATCTGTCATTGGGAGATATAGAGAAACTAGACTGAATCGACGAGACAGATAGATAGTTAGGTGTCATGGGGAGACAGAGAGAAACTAAAGTGTATTGATGACTGATATGGTAAGTTAGTTGGCTAGCTAGTTAACTAGTTAGTTAGTTAGTTAGTTAGTTAGTTAGTTAGTTAGTTAGTTAGTTAGTTAGTTAGTTAGTTAGTTAGTTAGTTAGTTAGTTAGTTAGTTAGTTAGTTAGTTAGTTAGTTAGTTAGTTAGTTAGTTAGTTAGTTAGTTAGTTAGTTAGTTAGTTAGTTAGTTAGTTGGTTGGTTGGTTGGTTGGTTGGTTGGTTGACTGTATGGTTGGTTGGTTGGTTGGTTGGTTGGTTGGTTGGTTGGTTGGTTGGTTAGTTGGTTGATTAGTTGGTTGGTTGGTTGGTTGGTTGGTTGGTTGGTTGGTTGGTTGGTTGGTTGGTTGGTTGGTTGGTTGGTTGGTTGGTTGGTTGGTTGGTTGGTTGGTTGGTTGGTTGGTTGGTTGGTTGGTTGGTTGGTTGGTTGGTTGGTTGGTTGGTTGGTTGGTTGGTTGGTTGGTTGGTTGGTTAGTTAGTTAGTTAGTTAGTTAGTTACTTAGTTTGTTAGTTAGTTAGTTAGTTAGTTACTTAGTTAGTTAGTTACTTAGTTAGTTAGTTAGCTTGGTTAGTTAGCTAGTTAGTTAGTTAGTTAGTTAGTTAGTTAGTTAGTTAGTTAGTTAGTTAGTTAGTTAGTTAGTTAGTTAGTTAGTTAGTTAGTTAGTTAGTTAGTTAGTTAGTTAGTTAGTTAGTTAGTTAGTTAGTTAGTTAGTTAGTTAGTTAGTTAGTTAGTTAGTTAGTTAGTTAGTTAGTTAGTTAGTTAGTTAGTTAGTTAGTTAGTTAGTTAGTTAGTTAGTTAGTTAGTTAGTTACTTAGTTAGTTAGTTACTTAGTTAGTTAGTTACTTAGTTAGTTAGTTAGCTTAGTTAGTTAGTTAGTTGGTTAGTTAATTAGTTAGTTAGTTAGTTAGTTAGTTAGTTAGTTAGTTAGTTAGTTAGTTAGTTAGTTAGTTAGTTAGTTAGTTAGTTAGTTAGTTAGTTAGTTAGTTAGTTAGTTAGTTAGTTAGTTAGTTAGTTAGTTAGTTAGTTAGTTAGTTAGTTAGTTAGTTAGTTAGTTAGTTAGTTAGTTAGTTAGTTAGTTAGTTAGTTAGTTAGTTAGTTAGTTAGTTAGTTAGTTAGTTAGTTAGTTAGTTAGTTAGTTAGTTAGTTAGTTAGTTAGTTAGTTAGTTAGTTAGTTAGTTAGTTAGTTAGTTAGTTAGTTAGTTAGTTAGTTAGTTAGTTAGTTAGTTAGTTAGTTAGTTAGTTAGTTAGTTAGTTAGCTAGTTAGTTAGTTAGTTAGTTAGCTTAGTTAGTTAGTTAGCTTAGTTAGTTAGTTAGCTTAGTTAGTTAGTTAGCTTACTTAGTTAGTTAGTTAGTTAGTTAGTTAGTTAGTTAGTTAGTTAGTTAGTTAGTTAGTTAGTTAGTTAGTTAGTTAGTTAGTTAGTTAGTTAGTTAGTTAGTTAGTTAGTTAGTTAGTTAGTTAGTTAGTTAGTTAGTTAGTTAGTTAGTTAGTTAGTTAGTTAGTTAGTTAGTTTAGTTAGTTAGTTAGTTAGTTAGTTAGTTGGTTTAGTTAGTTAGTTAGTTAGTTAGTTAGTTAGTTAGTTAGTTAGTTAGTTAGTTAGTTAGTTAGTTAGTTAGTTAGTTAGTTAGTTAGTTAGTTAGTTAGTTAGTTAGTTAGTTAGTTAGTTAGTTAGTTAGTTAGTTAGTTAGTTAGTTAGTTAGTTAGTTAGTTAGTTAGTTAGTTAGTTAGCTTGGTTAGTTAGTTAGTTAGTTAGTTAGTTAGTTAGTTAGTTAGTTAGTTAGTTAGTTAGTTAGTTAGTTAGTTAGTTAGTTAGTTAGTTAGTTAGTTAGTTAGTTAGTTAGTTAGTTAGTTAGTTAGTTAGTTAGTTAGTTAGTTAGTTAGTTAGTTAGTTAGTTAGTTAGTTAGTTAGTTAGTTAGTTAGTTAGTTAGTTAGTTAGTTAGTTAGTTAGTTAGTTAGTTAGTTAGTTAGTTAGTTAGTTAGTTAGTTAGTTAGTTAGTTAGTTAGTTAGTTAGTTAGTTAGTTAGTTAGTTAGTTAGTTAGTTAGTTAGTTAGTTAGTTAGTTAGTTAGTTAGTTAGTTAGTTAGTTAGCTAGCTAGCTAGCTAGCTAGCTAGCTAGTTAGTTAGTTAGTTAGTTAGTTAGTTAGTTAGTTAGTTAGTTAGTTAGTTAGTTAGTTAGTTAGTTAGTTAGTTAGTTAGTTAGTTAGTTAGTTAGTTAGTTAGTTAGTTAGTTAGTTAGTTAGTTAGTTAGTTAGTTAGTTAGTTAGTTAGTTAGTTAGTTAGTTAGTTAGTTAGTTAGTTAGTTAGTTAGTTAGTTAGTTAGTTAGTTAGTTAGTTAGTTAGTTAGTTAGTTAGTTAGTTAGTTAGTTAGTTAGCTTAGTTAGTTTGTTAGTTAGTTAGCTTAGTTAGTTTGTTAGCTTAGTTAGTTAGTTCATGTAAAGAACTCAGGCTAAGCACACTGAGCTAAGTAACGAAGTCGGGCCCAGTACACTGTAATTGGACACTCATTCAAACAGGTAAGTCTAAGTTGCAGGGGTGTCATGTCGGTGTGACGTTGTATTGAGTCGACGGTTTTACCCGACGCCTTCGAAAATTACAGGCCCTGAAACTCGACTGGTGACGTCACTTCCCGAGGCAAACTCAAAATGGATGTTTCAGTGTGTGTTCGCTTTTATTTTTCTTGTGAAAGTTTTTAATGTGGTTTAATTTTCACGTCTGATTCACCTATAAGCGGTATTTCAGGGAGTAGATTTAGTAAGCAACTTCTGCAATTTACGTTGGATTTATCGTCAGTGTGTTGGTTTTCGAGGAACTATGCCTGCTAAATGTTCTGTACCCGAGTGTCGTTCAAATTATGACCTTTCTAGTGGATATGTAAGTTGCTTCAGATTCCCTTCGAATTCTCTTTTAAGAGACAAATGGCTGAAACATATTCCACGGAAAAATTGGACTCCTGGGAAAACCAGTGTAGTATGTATAAAACATTTTCGTACGTCAGATATTATTGTGTCTGATAAATATACAGACAAATCTGGAATCGAGCATATACTCCCAAGAAAGAATCCCGCTTTAAAAAAAGATGCTTATCCAACTATCTTTCCAGATCTTCCATCCTATTTATCGGTGAAAGTACCAGCCTCTCGCAAAACTCCAGAGGAACGTGTATCACATATTAATCGTAATTATGATCAAAAAGTAAATGATTGGCTGTCCTCAGATATCATTACAGATTTCCAAGATCTGGAGTCACAGATAGGAAACAAACTGAAAGGACACTTTGAAAAAAATTGGAAACACACTTCTGTAGATGGAGCTTTAGCATGTTTTGTTTTGTATGTCATTACCATACAGTCAGACTCTGCACCATCCATAGGTGTCAGCATAAAGGTGTTACTTGATATGACTATACAAGTCTTTGTACAAAATAAAAAAGTTAAAGACAAAGACCTTAAATGGATTGTAGACAACAATAAACTTGTGAGATGGTCACAGCTTGAAAATCTTGTAATTCATTACAATGCCTGGGATTATAGTAAAATTCAAAGCCAAAATAGCTTCACAGATTTAGTGGAAGAATCAGGAAGTATTTTGAAGAGTGCTGCAGAGCAACAGTGGACTCCTAATGGGACAGCTGATGAAGTAACTGACACACAAGTAAACTTTCTTGCAGAGCAGCTGCAACTTTTAACCGTGTTAAAAAACAGAAGGCGTTACAGTTGTAGCACATTATGTTTCGCTTTCATGCTGTTCATTAAATCTCCAGCATGCTACCGGTTTATAAGAAAATCTCGTATGTTGTGCCTGCCTCATCAAAGAACAGTGCACAATTTAACTTCACAGTTGTCATTGTCTACTCATACTGGCAGCATTTCACAGTACTTGAAATTGAAACAAGACAAACTAACAGAGCTATAAAAGATTGTAGTAGTTCAGATGGATGAAATATATGTTAAATCTGCAATTACTTACTCTGGGGGCAAAATATTTGGCAATGCAGACAATGCAAAAGAAGCAGCAACAACAGTGCAGGCTTTCCTCATATCTTCAGTTTTTGGAAGCTACCAGGAAATTATAGAACTTTCACCTGTGAACAGAATGACATCTCAGGATCTACGTTTGAAATTACTCCACTGTATCCACTTTGTACAGGAGTGTGGTTTCACAGTGGTTGCTGTAATTGCAGATAATAGTGCTGTCAATCGCAGAGTTTACAGTGATCTCCTGAAACCAAGCCAAACTTTTGAGAACCCAGATTTTGCTAATAAAAAAATATTTTTACTGCATGATTCTGTGCACTTGCTAAAATGCATGTGGAACTACTGGATCAACCAGAAGGACACAAACCAGACATTTACTTATCCTTTAATAACTGGACAAATGCTAAACGCCTGTGATAGTGATAGAGCTGCAGAAGCTAACTTTTCGTATTTAAAGAAACTGTATTATAGTGAGCAAAAGAATATTGCAAAACTGGCACCTAAACTTTCCCACAAAGCCATCTATCCCTCCAGCATGGACAGACAGAATGTTCCTCTTGCTTTGGCAATTTTTAATGAATACAATGTTGCTGCTCTGAGTCTAGTAGGCAGTAATGAAACAGCAGATTTTATTGAAGCCATCCTTAGATGGTGGCATATTGTTAATGTGAAAAGTAAATTTGTAGGTAAAAAGACACTGAACTCATTCTCAAATCCTGTATTGTCAAATGATGATGAACAAGTGCATTATCTTGAACAGTTTGCTGAATGGCTAAGAAAGTGGGACAAGCTGACTGGCTGTCAATGAAAACTGACCAAGGAAACACACAGTGCACTGCTGCATACAGTGACCGCAGTGCTTTCTCTAATCAAATATCTATTTGCAACCACAGAAGCCAGTTTTATACTTCTTGGAAAGTTACAGACTGACAAAATTCACCCAGTAATGGATTTCATGGATTATGTAACTTCAATTTGGACAGCTACATGGTAAGTAGTTTCTGTTGTGCTTTTAGTTTCTATGTCATATTGTGAATATGTGAGTCGTTTCTGTTGTGCTTTCTGTTTCTATGTCATACTGTGAATATGTCAGTAGTTTCTTATGCGCTTTCTGTTTCTATGTCATATTGTGAATATGTGATTAGTTTCTGTTGTGCTTTGTTTCTATGTCTTATTGTCAATACCTAAATCAAGGGCTGTTCAACTAAGTCAATTTAGGTTAACTCAGAAGCCAACATTAGGGATCGTTATGGGCCAGCAGTCCAAGTCCCAGCTTAGAAAAACCATTATTTCATTGCAACCAGCAGTGATCCGCGGGCCACTCGCTAGGCCTCAGCGGGCCAAATTTGGTCCGCGGGCTGACTGTTGAATAGCCATGAGCTTACTGCTATACATTTTGTGGGCTAGTGCTCAGGGGACGGCCGGGAACAACAACAAAAAACAGGTACTGTCTGAGTGAAAAAGTAACAACGTTAGCCAGCGGCGGTGACGTCACGTCCCGCTGATGACGTCAGTAGCTAGGCCTGTACTAAAGTTTGGCCATGGTTTTACCGGCCACCACGCGTCTCAATATTACATGATGTGAGCGCCTTTAACGACCCTATAACATGTACAACTGTCCCTAATCCCAACCTCCTACTCCACACACTGAGCCTTGGTCGCACTAAAGAGCGCATTCCACGCCCTGTCGTTTCAGTTAACATTTTACGGTGTTCCACGGCTATCATATACACACTAGCAACCATTTTTTCTGCTTACGAGTAAAAACGCAACGTCGGCGGCCGCTGCTAACAGAACAACGATTCACAAGGAAGGCAAAAAGCTTTCTGAAGACCACAAGGCACCAGGACACCCCTCTCACGTAGACCAGCCTGAGCAAGCATCACTTACATGTCAGCTAGTGTGTAGCTGGACCCGAGTTCGTTACTAGAATTGCTTAATTAGTTAGTTAGTTAGTTAGTTAGTTAGTTAGTTAGTTAGTTAGTTAGTTAGTTAGTTAGTTAGTTAGTTAGTTAGTTAGTTAGTTAGTTAGTTAGTTAGTTAGTTAGTTAGTTAGTTAGTTAGTTAGTTAGTTAGTTAGTTAGTTAGTTAGTTAGTTAGTTAGTTAGTTAGTTAGTTAGTTAGTTAGTTAGTTAGTTAGTTAGTTAGTTAGTTAGTTAGTTAGTTAGTTAGTTAGTTAGTTAGTTAGTTAGTTAGTTAGTTAGTTAAGTTAGTTGGTTGGTTGGTTAGTTAGTTAGTTAGTTAGTTAGTTAGTTAGTTAGTTAGTTAGTTAGTTAGTTAGTTAGTTAGTTAGTTAGTTAGTTAGTTAGTTAGTTAGTTAGTTAGTTAGTTAGTTAGTTAGTTAGTTAGTTAGTTAGTTAGTTAGTTAGTTAGTTAGTTAGTTAGGTAACTATCTAGCTGTTAGTCAGTTAGTTAGGTAACTATCTAGCTGTTAGTTAGTTAGTTAGGTAACTATCTAGCTGTTAGTTAGTTAGTTAGGTAACTATCTAGTTGGTTAGTTAGTTGGTTAGTAATTTAGTTAGTTAGTTTAGTTAGTTTGTTTCGTTAGTTAGTTAGCTATGTTCGTTAGCTTAGTTAGTTATTTAGTTAGTTAGAAGACAGATTATCCTTATTGCACATCAAAACATTCAGTCCATAAGTGCTCGGATCCCCTCTTCAGTTTTTTTTTTCTTTTTCAATGTGACCTACTGTAAACTCAAGGGGAAAGTTCTGGTTGTTCGTCCACTTCTGGACTCTAGTCTTGTTCCAGAACCTGAGTGTTACGTGCACATCTGTTATACAGATCTGACTTATTTGTTTACGACTGTTTTTTCCTAGCCTGTGAGACAGATGCATTCCGACTCAGTAAATCCAGCAGTGTGTAGCAGCTTGCGACGTTGTGGATTTCTTCTTCTTTGTCTTCCTGCACAGTGCTCTTGTCTGGCCATAACCCCTTGTAGCCTGATGTTATCTCAGTCTCACCCAGGCGGCACTATGGCAGAACATATATTTAGCATATGTATTTTCTCAATGATTGAGTTTGTTTTTTAATATTGTGGTTATTGCAGATTGTATTGGTTCCTTTATCAGTACATAACTAGCTCATAAACAGCATCCTGTACACAGTGTAGAATACAACTGGCAAGCTGTTGGAAAAGATAGTCGTAAACAAAATATCATGTCATCTTGAGCACTAATGCCTCCTTCCACCCACCCTGAGAAGATATAGCCCCAACAGAGAGTCCTTGAAGAATGCAGCGATCTTTGCGTCTGATGCTTATGGGGGATTCCACTCAGGCAATGAAACTTGTGCTGCTGCCATAGATCTTGAGGATGCGTACAACGAAGTAACATTTGACTTTTTGATTAGTCAGCTTCTTGATCTGTCTCAATGGGTTCCTCTTTAACTGGCTCTCTTTGTCTCTCTTCGTGCAGAAAGTGCTGTTCAAATTTAGTAGCAAATAACTATACACCCCGGTCTGCAACAAGATTCACCTTGATCCCAGATACCTTTCAACATCTTTTCTATGAGAATCACAGGAGAGCAGATCCTGGAACCGTGGGGGGAGGGGGGCGGGACCTGTCCTATGCTGATGGCGTTTTGATATACCGTGAAGGCAGAGACCGGATGTAGGTTGCAGATGGCCTTCATACAGAACTTGATCGCATAGACAGGTGGTGAGATGAAACGGAAGCGGTCGTCAATGTGTCGAAATTACCGGTGATATGGTTTTCGCTAACTAATCATAAAATAAACACACCAACACCAACTGTAAGTATGTTTTCGGCGATCATGGAGAGAACTCGTTCAATGAAGTATTTAGGACTGTGTTTTGAACCTAGTATTGTTTTTCGTCAGCATGTGAAACAAGTGATAATGAATGCAAAAGGAAGGTTTGACGGCGCCCAGGATTATGGCTGCGACGGACTGTCAAGAACATCAACATGTTTTCTCATGCCAGCGCCAAATCCTTTCTGTAGTTGATTACGCTCTGACAATTCTGTTTCTTATCTGTACAAATACAGAAAGACTGGATCGGATACAGAATGAGTTCATGCGCGTCATACTTGGATACACAAAGAATACAGCATAGAGGGTGATGATCTATGATCTTCCAACCATGGAAATAAGGACAGTGATCTTCCGAGCTCTATCTGTGTATCTGCCTATCAGTGCAGATACATACCATCCATTGCATGGTGAGATTCACAGGAAGAAGGATAGCAGATTAAAGAAAGGTAAATTCTGAAATTCTGCGTGGGTCCGGTTGAGGACATCATTCAACAAGTTTGTTCAACTGGGGACATCATTCAACAAGTTTGTTCAACTGAGAACATAGTTCCTAGCCAGAAATGGGTACGAGTGCCGGTAGAGTGGTGTACATCCTTTTCAGTCGGCATAAAACTAGCAAAATAATGCTGAATATAACACAAAATGAGACTAGAAAGTTCAAGGGAAGGAATAAAAAAGATGCACACAAACACGACCGAACGTTTCGACCAATGTCTTTATCAACGGAGTACTAAAAAATAAAAAAATAAAAACAAATCAAGGTTTACATGAAGCGAAATGGTACGTAATTGCCCCCTCTCCCCCCCCCCCCCCCTTTTTCCCTCCTTCCTCAATGGTGGGGTTATACTTTTAAAGGACCATTATACGAAACGAAATGAGTAAGAAGGCGTTTGTAAAAGCGAGGGGGGGGGGTGAATAAGTTCAATAAATGAATAAGTAGATAAATTAAATTCAATTAAGTTAAGCTGTGTTGAAAATTGATCCCTCCAGGCCTAAGAGCGCCAAAACTTTAGATGAAACTATTTCCAATGAGTAGCGGCTGATCACCGGGGCAAGATTTAATAGCAGTGACTGTGATATCGTTTTCAGCTTGGTGGTCAGAACAATAAAATTGGAAGGAGACAGGTTTGAGAGCCTAATTGCGAATGTCAGCAAGATGTACACGGAAGCAATCTGCTAACTTCCAACCAGCTTCCCCAGTATATGCATTTTTACATCTTTTGCAGATGATGGCATAAATTAGTTACGCGATTTGCAACGAAATATTTCTCTAATGTGAAATAAACCCTTCGGGGAGCAGATCACAAATGGACATGTTTTACATCTTGTACGGGAGCATTTGGAAGTATCAAATGCAATTGCTGTCTGGATCGGGGACAGTCGGTTTTTGACAGGTATGTTTTTTAGAGTACAGTCTCGCCTGTAGACCATTCTGGTTTTCCCCAAATACCTTACAGGTGTCCGTTTTGTTGCAAAATACTAGAGAAAGAATGCCAACAGCAAGGTCCGTTGGCGATTGAGGGAGAAGTTCAAGCATTAATTCGTGAAAATTCTGCTGACGAAGGTGCAGTTATCTACACTGACACATCCTTTGTTCAATATGTACAAAGTTCATGGGCTTTATTAGTTCTGGTTGATGGGAAACTGTAAAAGAAGATAGCGGTGATTTTGCCTCAACGACCATTAGTCTGACTATGGAGGTGACGGCGGTAACAAAAGCAATGACTTGGCTAAGCACTACATTTGTCCCGTGTGTGTTTTCTGAGTGATAACATGGCAGGCTTAAGAAGTTGGAACAGGATGGAACCGAAGAAAAAGGCTGGAGTGGCTGATGAAATCTCGTCTGATAGGAATCGGTTTCATTTCTATTTGTTATTTTGTAGGCGTGCATTTTTTTTAAATCCTTTTGTTTGTTTAAAGATTAAATGATATGTTGTTGTTAATGTGTTTTAGTATTATTGTAGTAATTGTTGTTGCTAAAGACGTTCATTGTTTTTGCTACTTTACGTTCGTGCTGCTTTGTTTGGTATGTTGTTGTTTTGTTATTATTAGCATGACTGTTGTTAAAGATGTTGTCTTATTGTTTCTGTTATTTGTGTGTAGGTGTCATTTTGTTCGTTTAAGTGGCGTGTCGCTGTTGTTGTTTTGTTATTATTGTTGATGTTATTGTTATTTTTAATTATAATAATGAGTTTTACTATTTTGTTGTTATTGTTATTGTTTATATTTTAGTGTTACTTTTGTTGTTGTCATATAAATTGTTACGGTTGTTTTTCCTCTGAATCCGGATGAAGAGAAAAGTGAGAAAACTTACTGGTACACATTGCTCCCCCAAAGCCAGTTCCTGTACAGTTGCAAGTGTACTCCTCTGCTCCTTTGCGTGCACATTTACCGCCGTTAGAACAGGGGGAAAGGCTGGCAGGGGTCCAAGACTGCAGGGTAATGGAGAAACTCATTACTGCAAGCAATGTTCATTTATACCGACTGAAAGATGTGTTTGTTTAACACTTAATATATTGTACTGAATGTATAACTGTGTGACTGTTGTTTCTTCTTCTTCTTCTTCTTCTTTCTTCTTCTTCTTCTTCTTCTTCTTCTTTCTCCTTCTTCTACTACTTCTTCTTCTTCTTTTTCTTCTCTTTCTTCCTCTTCTTCTTCTTCTTCTTCTTCTTCTTCTTCTTCTTCTTCTTCTTCTTCTTCTTCTTCTTCTTCTTCTTCTTCTTCTTCTTCTTCTTCTTCTTCTTCTTCTTCTTCTTCTTCTTCTTTCTTCTTCTTCTTCTTTCTTCTTATCTTCTTCTTCTTCTTTCTTCTTCTTCTTCTTCTTCTTTCTTCTTCTTCTTCTTCTTATTCTTCTTCTTCTTCGACCACTTCTTCTTCTTCTTCTTCTTGAATTTGAGTTCCGTTTGTTTCGTCTTCTTCTTCACTTTTTTTCTTTATCTACTTCTTCCCACTTCTTGCCTAAAATGGCTAGCAAGTAATGTCATGGGAATTAAAGACAGCAAACATTCTTCTTCTGCTCTTCTTCTTCTTTTTCCTTCTAAGTTCTTCTTCTTGTTCTTCTTCTACTCTTCTTCTTCTTCTGTAATATCTTCTTCTTCTTCTTCTTCTTCTTCGTTCTTCTTCTTCTTCTTCTTCTTTCTTCATCATCATTCATCTTCTTCTTCTTCTTCATTTCTTCTTCTTCTGGTTCTTCTTCTTTGTTGCCTTCTTCTCTCTTTTCTTCTACTTCTTCTTCTTCTTAGGTCTTCTCGGATGGTTAGGCTGGCTGCTTTTCTTAGGCATCGCATCTCACAAGTGGTAATTTTTCTTGCATGGGTTTTCCACAACTTTTCTGATAGTGTCGTTATCACTTGATACGGTGATTATGGATGCTTTTCTCATGCATGACATCTGACAATGCGAATTTTTCTTGCATGGGTTTTAGAAAGTGTCCATATTGATACGATGATTATGATGTTGTTGATGATGATGATGATGATGACGATAATGATGATGATGATGATAGTGATGACGTTGATGATGATGATGACGACGATGACGTTGATGATAATGATGATGATGATAATGATGGTGATGATTATCATCATGATGACGATGATGTTGAGATGATGATGATGACGATGATGATGATGATGATGACGATCCCGTATAAGCATTGCTGCCTTGGATTCCCATATGGGGCAACGACTATAAGACCACAGAATAGAGAGCTGGCACAGCTAACATGGCGTTCTCACAAACAGGGTCCTAGGAAGTTCGGGGCGGGGGTGACAGGGGTCCAAACTAGATGTCATCACTCAGGGAAGGAAGGGTGAGGGGGGGGGGGGTGGTTGACAGGAACTGTCCGTAGCCAGCAGGTACCACCTGACCTTGCTAAGCCACTGCTCACTCACTCACTCTCTCTCTCTCTCTCTCTCTCTCTCTCTCTCTCTCTCTCTCTCTCTCTATCATCACACACACACACACACACACACGTAAAAGACTCACCTGTGGAACATGTGGTGCCGGTGTACCCGGTCCCTGTACAGTTGCATGTGTAGCCACCAGCCGTGTTCACGGAACACCGACCACCATTGCGACACGGGCGAGACTCACAGACACCGAACACGGCTGTGGAATGCCAATGTCACACTCATCCCATAGACGACGAAGAAAAAAAAAGTCAAGCACTCTTTTCCACGCCTTTCAGAAGTATTGGGTATATAGGGGGTAGACATATATTTTAAAGACAAAACGGTACTTGGTGGGTGCTGTAGTCAGCCTCACGCCGGCAGCCTTTACTTCCCAGGACTGCCCCTGGTACCCACACCAGGCTAGGTCGACCTGCAAGCCAATGTCATTTTTGAAAAAAAAAGTCCGATTTCCGTCAGGAACCGAACCCACGACCTTACGATCCGAAGGCGGGGTCTAGCTTCTAGACAACGGCGGCTCCTTCACATAGAATATGTAAAAATATATGACTATTATTAATACTATTATTATGATTTCTTCTTGGTTTTTTCTGTTATTTTTTCTTCTTCTTCCTCTTCCCTTTCTTCTTCTTCTTCTTCTTCTTCTTCTTCTTCTTCTTCTTCTTCTTCTTCTTCTTTTTCTTCTTCTTCTTCTTCTTCTTCTTCTTCTTCTTCTTCTTCTTCTTCTTCTTCTTCTTCTTCTTTCTTCTTCTTCTTCTTCTTTTCTTCTTCTTCTTCTTCTTCTTCTTCTTCTTCTTCTTCTTCTTCTTCTTCTTCTTCTTCTTCTTCTTCTTCTTCTTCTTCTTCTTCTTCTTCTTCTTCTTCTTCTTCTTCTTCTTCTTCTTCTTCTTCTTCTTCTTCTTCTTCTTCTTCTTCTTCTTCTTCTTCTTTCTTCTTCTTCTTCTTCTTCTTCTTCTTCTTCTTCTTCTTCTTCTTCTTCTTCTTCTTCTTCTTCTTCTTCTTCTTCTTCTTCTTCTTCTTCTTCTTCTTCTTCTTCTTCTTCTTCTTCTTCTTCTTCTTCTTCTTCTTCTTCTTCTTCTTCTTCTCTGTGTTCAACGTCTGTAAACTCTGGCGGAAAGTTCCGGTTATTCGTCCACTTCTGTACTTTGGTCTCCTGTGTCCCACGAGAGAGTGCAGTCTAGCACCACGACTGCATGCAGCCTAGGTCACACGACTGCATGCAGCCTATCTACCACCCTCTGAAATATTAGACTGTCCCGTGACCTGTGAATTTCCACTGTTTGGGGTAGGATATTAATAAATCATCAAACCTAGATGTAATTTACTTATAACTGTAAATATGCTTACAAATTCACCGTTGTAAGAAAACTGCAGGATCTGAGCAAATATAAATGATAGAATCATAAGGATTGAACCAGCATGCAAAAATTATGTTCATATGTGCATGAGTTTCCAAGATATTCGTTAATGTATGCCGGCATTAGTTTTGAAACATACTCTAGTTAAAGTAAACAATGTCTAGGAGCGAATAGACTAGGAACTACTCAATTTTCCGGGCTCTAGCTCCCCCCCCCCCCCCCCTTTTCCATATACACACTTATGAATGACGAGGGCAGGACAGGTCACTGTGATTGGACGGTCAGACTGCGTCTTATACTGTCACACGATCAGGTCTAAGGGATAGTGGTGTCAGTTGTCTGTCTTGTGTAGAAATTAGAGTGCGAAGAGGTACACAGTGGCTTTTCTGAGCGACTTAATATAAATTATTAGTGGTTGTTGGTGGCTACATGACAGCCGTCTAGGATTTTGCTAAGGAAATGAGAGTATTGCAGAGGGTAGAGTTTTGTGTCTGCAGCGACAGGTAGAATGCACTGTCTCGTGGGACTTAGGTTCAGTTTTTTGCGAATGGAATTTGGGTTAAGCCACGTCCGGCTGCATATAAATCTGGAGCTGGCCGTGGTAAGGCCTAGTTGCAGATTTTATGGGGTCGTTAAAATAGATAACTTTTTGTAGTATAGACATCGCGTCACGAGAGAGAGAGTTCTTGATGTCACGGGGTCGTAAATATGTGTCATAAAATGCCACCCATCGGACACAGCCATGGCGACACCCCTCTAACCTTTGCAGAAGTGGACTGGGCTGATCAAGTATAAATAAAAAATTGCGTAGTGTGTAAATGGAGCGGGGCAGGGCCCAGAATAAGTGATTAAGACTATAGACTAAATTATATCAACCTGGTAAAGATAACATTAAAAAAATAATAACTTTAAAAATGTCTCACCGCTGTCGCATAACGGTCCCTCGTACCCACTGGAGCAGACACAGAAATTGTTGTTGGGACCCAACTGGCATTTCCCATTGATACACGGCTGTCCGTTTATACATGGCTTCTCATCGGGTGCTGTAAAATAATTTATTCGAGTGTTTATGTTGTTCTTCGTGTTTATTCTTTTCGGTGAGAACTCTGATGCAAGGCTGACGAAGTTGGTACTTTCGTACAAATTTTGTATTATTGACTATATGTTTGGTGTTCTGGTACGTTTTAGAAATGTTGGATCAATATTTTGAATTCTGGCATTGTGTTAAACCTTTCTAAAAAAAAAAAAAAAAGAAGTAATTGGGAGCGTACTAGAATTTGCTTGATGCAACCGTTGATGCAAATGTACCATTTGACGTGATTGGTCAAGTGCGCTTTTGTTTCACGTTCAACAAATATGCATCGAGACCTGGAACCCTCCCCCCCCCCCCCCCAACACTGCCCATGGCTAAAAGGTCAACCAAGTCTAAAAGGGGTGCCAGGTAATTGGCTTTTTCCTGCAAGTCCTGGGAAGTAAAGGCGAACAGCGTAATGCCACAGAGTGCCAATTAGTCTTTAAATGTAGGTCTACCACTATGTGTCAAATACACTTAAGGGTACTTAAGTATTCTTTGCAGCCACCCTAAAAAAGGTATGTTTGGCACGTTGCATAAGGTTTACAACTAACCTGCAATATCTATTTCTTTCAACTAAATACACCGGATTTAAGTAAATTCTTAATTAGACTTCTCAGAGCATTCCCACAAGAGCTCCGTCACCATATTCAGCAGCCAGCGCAGAGTTCCAATACCAATGGTGCCAGACGCGGTCTGACTAAACGTTCGTCTTCCCTTTTCTCTGAACGCCAAGTATCGGCAAGGATTCTCTCGTCCCTTCCCACTACATCACTCTCACCAGACTCTGATGATCAGTTTGCTGATCCGAATAGTACAATGCTCTCATAAGGCTTTGTCCACGTCTGCTTTTTTATGTATCAGTACTCAACTAAGTTTTTTTTTTTTTTTAAGCCAAACAGTTTGTTCATTTCCCAACATACAACATACGGGCATGACCTGGGGAAAAAATCCAGACAATGATCTTCCCCCATAATCTCCGAAGCGAAGCATGTCGTTCTGCCGAATCACACCTGTTCTCACCCTCATCAGCATGCTTTCTGAGTGAGTTACAATCACGATGAGTATGTGTTTAGTGTTCTCCAACCAGGGAAAAGCTTCAGTGACCGCCTCCACCTCCATTCTTAAGCTGGATGTTGTGGTATCATATGCTAGGCTCTCCTGCACGAAACGTCGACCACAATTATGTTTTCATATTTACGCTGCGATATCTTAGCCTTTCGGGTAATGGGCCGGATTTCAACAATCTTTTATTATGCACCTCTTATGTGTGACTTGTTTGTTATTTAGGGGGGGGGGGGGAATCCATCAAATATGGAGTCACAGGGACACACAGATTTCCGAACAGACAGACAGACAGACAGACTCACGTATCTCGCAAAACTGCCCGGTATAGCCACTGTTTCCACAATCACAGTGATATTTTCCTGGGAGGTTAATGCAGTTCCCTCTGGAGCATAGGCTGGGTATAGAGGCGCACTCGTCAATATCTGTGGATGAAAGGCATCGCACATTTGAGAGTAGAATATCAATGTCTGCCTGTTTGTGTGTCTGTTTTTGCATGTCTGTTTTCCCCTGTCTTGACTGATATTTAATACTTTAACTCTCGTGCATGTTACAGTAGACAATCGTTCTCTATCACAGTTACTCCTATCATAGGAGGTAAACTCTGTGCTTGCTGCTGAAGATGGAGACGGAGCGCTTATGAGAATGTACTGAGTGCTGTGAGGCAGGTTCCTAATTCAACATTCTTCATTCCTTATCGAGGATGAAACAACTACTCCTAGGTTGTTGTTTTTCTTTAAACATCTGAGAATGAGAAGCATCAGAGTAGACAAGCATTGACTGTCTGTCTACTTGTCAGTCTGTCTGCCTGCCTGTTCCTACTTGTCTTGTATTATTAAATGTTTTGAGTAACAGCATGGTAATGTCAAAATAATCCCATCTAGTAACATACCAGGTATGAAATGAAAACAAACAAACAGCTAATGCTCCATCAATAACTTATGGGATGTTCTCAAAATGTAAACCTATCTTTCTTTATGGTTTAAGATGGCACTATGGATTTTATCTTTCCTAGAGATGCCAACTTCCATTCTTTGGTGACTTCATCAAGTGGACAAAACTGGAGTACTTCGTAACAGTGGGAAAGAGAAGTGGAAAAAGAGGAATAGGAAGATCTTTGTTTGGCTAATAATTGATGTACCCCTGAAAAATAGAATATACAGTAACGTGTAGAGCTTGGAAATCAGTTGACATGTGCAGCAAACGCGTTACGATTATTTTGATAGCCTATTCCCCACTCACCGAAAACTCCGCAACTTACGTCAGATTTACGCTAGAGGTAACCAAGTGAGAGTGAAATGCCTCCGATGTGCAGTGTGATATTTTGAAAAGTTCCTGTTACTCAGTTCCCTCAAGTTACTGTAAGCATGCCAACTGTTTGCTTTTTCACCAATGTCTGTTTTATATTATATATATAAAAAAGTCACAATGAAAACTAATTTTTTTTCATTCAAACAGAAAAAGGTAAAAGTAACGCTGATCTCCATACGCCCCGTTCATATACACACTAGCTCATTTCTGATTGGTAGTTCCTGAGCCTGTCACCTTGGCACAAGGTTACTGTGGTGTTTTGCAATGCCGTTGATATCGCGTGTTGTATATCTCAGCGCGCTAGCGCTTTTAACACTCAAAAAAACATTGAGAAACTGGCCGGAACACAACACCCCTAGAGAATGCTGCAACCTGTGTCACATGCATTTTTTTTTTTCTGAATGAAAACGTAAATGCTAGACATAACAGAAAGCTAACAGCAGAGCGGTACACACACGTAACCATCAGGAAAGTCGACCAGCCCAACAAACTTTTGAATAAAAAGTGACCTACTCTACTTGTGGAGATTAACGTGAACCTAATCCAGAACAATTACTTACAATGACATGTTTGTCAGCAGGCTACATGCTAAAATTCAGCAACTTACGCCAAACGATTACTGAGTATCAGCTTTTTAAAGTTCGGCAGGACTTTTGCAACGGACTATAGTGGATCTCCACATTCACTCTGCAGGTTTGAAAACAACAACAACAACAACAACTTGTTGCAAAAACGTTCAACATTCACTCTGCAGGTTTGAAAACAACAACAACAACAAAAAAACGTTCAAGATGACAGGGTTTCCAAAGAATTACTTACCTGTAGAACACAATGGTCCAATAAATCCAGTGTTACATATACACTGATATCCCAGTTTGCTGTCAGTGGTTAGAGCACAGGTTCCGTTGACACAAGGATTTGGGTTGCATGCGGTTATGGGTGGGTTCTCTGTTGAAAGGTGAAATGGTAATCAATTTACATATAAGTAGGGCTGTACCGAATAGTGATTTTCACTATTCGGCCGAATACGAATAACGGGACCAACTATTCGGCCGAATACGAATAGTGTATTAAATATATCTTAAAAAAAAAAAACATACACATTCATAATGTCAAATGTACGCTGAACTTTTACTTCACATAAAGTAGCACAGAATAGTCATCGTCTTCTTTAGTATTCTGAGCTCTTGAGGTTTACTGCTGCATTCATCTCTCTGGCTGGCCTTCTCTTCACAGTTTGTGACACCAGTTGTTTGCAGGTCTGGCTGGACATTATCTCTTAAAATTCTTTTTTGTCTGCCTCGTGGTATACGACCATTCCTCTCCCTTTTTACTTCTCTGTCATCTTACATTCTTTCAATAGGCCCCAACCATTTTAGTCTCTTAGCTCTCATGATACCAGTGATCAATGGTGATTTAAACAGATTATGTGTTACGTTGTTGCTTCTCACTCTCCCTTCCCCGCTGTTAGCATCTTTGATGGGTCCAAAGATTTGTCGTAAGACTGTTTTTGAAGACCTGTAATAAGGCCCCATCTCTTTTATTTCTGCTTCAAGCTTCAGAGCCATATAAAACGACTGGTCTTATTAACGTTTTATATATTTTGATCTTGGTGTTGCGAGGCACACACTCTGACTTTAGCAGATGTTGAAGGGCATAGTATACTTTATTTCTAGATTGTTTTCTAGATTGTATTTCTTCTCTCAGCATGTTGGAGCAGTTGAAGTTTGCACCCAAGTACTTATATGTTTCCGTTCGTTTGATTTTCATATTATCGACTTGGATATGGCCGGAGTTTAAATTCTTTCCATGTCTGGTTAGTATTCGTACAGAATAGTAAACATTTAAAAACATGTTATGTTTTGCATCCTTCAGTCTGTCTGTGGTAACTATTACCTATGAATGAAAGAATCCTTAGTATTATAACAAGTAACTAAATGTGAAAATTGTCACTGACAGCTTAGTTAATGCATGAAAGCTGCATTAGCTTTCAACAAAACTAATCGTTCCATGTTATCAGCATTTAGGCCGTGTATGCAGAAGCGGGTGTAAGGTAACTACTATTCGTATTCGGCTCGACCGCAACTATTCGGCCGAATACCGAATAGTCAATAGGTCCACTATTTGGCCCCGAAGCGAATACGAAGCGAATATTCGGTACAGCCCTACATATAAGTGACAGTTGACTTGCGTGGAACGAAAGAAGAGACAGCTTGAAAACATAGTGGCAGAACATATCCCTAAATGACTACACGTACAACTGAGTAGAGATCCTGCAACAAGATCCGCTAAGAAGAGAGAACTTATTTCTTCGGACATCATTTGCTTGATTCTGGATACGTAATTAATCAGGATTGTGCCTTCAGAGTTAGTCACCAAACATTGAAGAGACATTTGCTAAAACTGGCCAAAGCCGTATCAATAAAACTGAACTCTGTTGTGTTATGTTTACAGAAAGATCCCGTGATACATTCGAATTTACCATAGTTATCACACAATTGATCCTAAACTTCCGGGAAAGAGATGCACTGCAAAACTTGGCAGTGCGACTGATGTGTTTTTAGTGAAAAGATTCATTTTTCATAATCATTTTTTGCTGATTTAGTGCTGCTGACGTCACTTGGTCAGGCTAACGATGCGTTAATGCAACGGTTCTCAAACAAGAAATAAACTTTTTTCGACAGTGGTCTTGGTGTGAAGTATCTCCGCGCAGTGCATGATCTCCGTTGCACCGGCGAGGATCCTGAAATACTTTGCGTAGATATTTGTGGTGATGATGATGAAGATTATGATGATGATGATGATGATTATAACAATGATGATGAAAGTAACGTCAATGATGATGATGACGATGATGACCTACCCCTGCATCTTGGTACCAGATATGGCCATTCGCAGTTCCCAGTTTTCTCGTCAAACACGAGAACCCAGGGACAGTCCATGGGCCACAGCCCCCAGGTTGCACACGTCAGATAGCCATGGCAGTTGCCCGGGTGGGGGAAGTTCTTGTTGACCGGTTGACACGGTGCCAGGATGTAGAGTTCTTGGTCGGCCCCGCGCCCTGCCGCTGATAGCACGGCTACAGAATACACAAGTGGATACAGTTGAATGAATGAAGTTCAACGCCTCTAGGTCTGACCCGCGCCCTGCCGCTGATAGCGCGGCTACAGAATACACAAGTGGATACAGTTGAATGAATGAAGTTTAACGCTGCTAGGTCGGCCTCGCGCCCTGCCGCTGATTGCACGGCTACAGAATACACAAATGCATACAGTTGAATGAATAAAGTTTAACGCTGCTAGGTCGGCCCCGCGCCCTGTCGCTGATAGCACGGCTACAGAATACACAAGTGGATACAGTTGAATGAATGAAGTTTAACGCCTCTAGGTCTGACCCGCGCCCTGCCGCTGATTGCACGGCTACAGAATACACAAGTTGATACTGTTGAATGAATGAAGTTCAGCCCCTTCAGGTTTAGGGTTTGAACTAGGTTACTGCCGACAGCCAAGGTTTTGGTTTTGTTTTGTTTTAGTATCCACAAGCCATGAGTTGTTAACCCTTAGGCTCGGTATTATGGATATCGCAACCTTTCGGCCTTGACTCCATTGTAAATACCGTAAATCTGGGAGAAATGTGGCTTTCCTGCCTACCACCGGGATTGAACCCGGACCACAAGGAGTTCGTCACCCGGTCTCCGCGCAATCCGGTTTAGCCAACTACGCTAGATAGTCGGGCAACAGCCCAGGTTTAAACAACGAATCCACATCATGGCACAAGGGTAGTAACCCATAAGTGTTCTGTTCGACTTCTAACTAACTCAAGCATGAGTACTCACTTTGCACTTTGGTTAGATTTTTCACTCCAAATTTTGCCCGGCCAGCGCAGTTTGGTTACTCTTTCGATTTCCAGCTGCTAAGGAGCATTTACGTGTGCAACAACACACACACGCGTCCGATCTTACTACCCAGAGACTAGAGGAAATTACAAGAAGTTTACGTAAAAAAAATCATAACCCGAACCCGGGACTCCAGTACTCAAAGCGGACACCAGGCCCCACCAGGACCGCAAGCAATCGATTAACACCTGGTCACACAAAGTACCACCATTTGGGTGGAGATCACCCGGGTGCTAGTCCGAGAAACCCCGTTTAACCTCTATGCACACTGCTTTGCCTAGTGGCCTATAATGCTCTGAAGACGGCTCTGGTCGGCTGATCGCCAGATTCTATCGCAGATGACTGGTACATTCTGCAGTTCTAAACGGGTAAGGGTATTTAACAGCATAAGACAGTGTTTGCTAAACTTTTATTTGTCGCGGCGCTTTTGTTTCGTATGTAAGAGATTTTAAAAGAAAAAAAAAGTTATTTTTACGCGTGTGTCCCCATTTACACACCGCTACACACTAGCTCACTTCTGATTGGACGATTTACTGACCACCTCCCTGCTGATTGGTCGGCCTCGTGTGATCCGACTTTCATACAAGGTCACGGGAATATTCCGCACTCGCACTGATACCGCGTGCTGTATATTTCACCATGCCAGAGCTTTTAACACTTTTTAAACATTTAGATACTGGGTCTTACACAACCCCCCCCCCCCCCCCCCTCTCCACCCCATTAGAGAGTGACTTAACCTATGTCACAGGCCGTCTCTTTCTCGGAAATAAAAAGCAAATGCCAGACAACAACAGACTACGACACCCATAACCTCGACCACGGTAGACTAGTCGAACCAATTTATTAATGGAGTTGACCTACAACTGGTGGTGTGTGAATGCGAAGACCATTGTAAAAATACCCCCCCCCCCCCCCCCCCCCCAAAAAAAAAAAATCAATATCTTCAAATATTTCGCGGCGCCCCTATGAAGAGGTCGCGGCCCTACGTGACGCCGCAGCGCAGAGTTTGGGAATCACTGGCATAAGGTATTGCGCCATTAAGTCAACAAAATGAATTTTTAAAATATCAAGTAGCCTAATGGTTAGCAGACATAAGAAAGAAAGGCACTTTCTTTTTAAAAAGGAAATATTTCAGATCACTTTGAAACAAGCAAACATTAACATTGTCATTATTGTGGGGGTGTTTGGGGGATTCCAACAACGCAGATGTTAACGACAGAAGGTCTTGTATCAACACTGCCAACCGTCTTTGGGATTTCTCAAAGGGCAGTCAATTACCCGCTAATTCTCTCGGAATCCAAAACAAACTGCAACACTTGTTGAGCTAGACCATCGCTTTCTGTCTCATAGTATTGCGATTATTTTTCCGTTTTTACTGGTCGGTTTGTTTGAAATATCCTCCATATTAAGAAATGTATAAATAAAACTGGGTAGATTTTAAAAAAAAAAAAATGTTTTTCAAATCGGGACACGGCACATTATTGTGTCCTGTTTCGTGTGTTTAGAGTTCTGACGTCATTTCTGTCACACTCATCGCCCTCGGGTAGCATATCGTTGTCAAAACGTCGAACACTCAACAACATTCTTGAACGGCCTCGTCATTCTCTGCCGTTCCCATTCTGTTTCTCAAAGTACATCTGTGGGCAGGGTTGTCTTAACGCAAGGGCCTCCTGAGTACTTGTTCGGGGGCCCCACTAGAATAGGGACCCCATAGTATCGACCATTTACATTTCATTCCTGGGAGTGGTTGTCATAGGGGCCCCAGTGCAACTGTTTGCCCAGGGGCCCTAAATACTGTTAAGATGGCTCTGTGCCTTTTGTCACAATTATTGCCCACAATGTTCTATTACGTGCACTATCAATACCCTTTAATAAAGTTGTGTTTAATTTGTCCACTTCTGGACTTTCATATTTTGCTAGAACTTGAATTTTGAATGCAAATCCGTTTTACAGATCTATAGGTTTATATGTCTGAGTCGCGAGGAAACCAACAGTTCGCTCACAAATAAGTCACATCTCTTTGTTCCGGAACTTGAGTGTTGTGCGCACATTTATGCTCCCTCGCCTCTCAGATGCACTCTCGGTTCCAAAACAAACATCCCCAATAAGTTGCCTTCAAAATGCTTGCTAATAGGGTATGAGTCTATTCTCCTCATGCCCCCCCCCCCTCCCCTCCCCAACGGGACCCCGTTATCACACGAGAGGTGTGTCCGTCTAATCTTTAGCATCTTCATATTATAAAATTAGTTACCCTACCTATTGTTTCTTCATTTTCGTTATCCGTTTAAGTTATATTTGTTTTACAAAATATCTGAACACTGTGGGTGTATTTTTATTACAGGCAGTTCGTTTTTATGTTGTGTTTGGTTTTTTGTCCTTGTTCTGCTGATGAAGGCTAATCGCCGCAACGTCCTTTGACTGTTCATCGTGTCATTTATTCTGTAAAGTTACCATATTGGTTATGTCTTTGCTGTCTTTTGTTACTCTCTGTCTTTGTCTATTTGTCTATCTGTCTTCATGTCTGTTTGTATGCCTGTCTGTCGGCTACCTGTCGTCCTGTCTGCTCATTTGTGTCATCAGCGTTTGATGTTTAAAGTTTCAACCAAGCTGTTAACTGCTCCGCCGCCAGTTAAACACCTGCATCAGCCCCTTTGTTTGCATAGAACAGACACACAGAGCTACCTCCTAACTGTTCAAGCTACACTGTCCATTTCTTCTCCGTATGGCGCATGTCGTGTGGCATTTGCAGTCGTGTCTATCCACAAGCTTCTTCCAAGTGTACTTCCAGTCATTTCTGACACAGATGATCTTCCATACATGATAGCGTTGGTAGTTATATCTATCCATTGCTTTCTGTCTCTTCTTCTTCTTCTTTTCACTAATCCTGGAATGCTTGTGACGTCCGAATAGGAAAAGATATCTGGAACGGGGTCTTTTGTTTTCTTTGTATAAAGTACTTTTCAGTATCTCTGATGTTTCTGCGGCCCATATTATGCGTGGTTGACCTCATGCCCTGTTGCCGTTCTGTTTGTATAACATTGCTCACTGTGGTGCCCTGTCTGGTGCCATTCTTGTTACATGGCCAAACCATTGGATTTGTTGTCTGCCTACAAAGTTTTATCTCGTATGCTTTTAAAAAGATCCGAATGCCATAATGTGGAACTGGCCGGAATCTTTTGTTTCTTTCGGTCTCCCTCTTCCTCTCTTGTCCCCTCCAACTTCCTAAAATCTTGTTTCTCTCGGTCTCCCTTTTCCCCTCTTTTCCCCTCCAACTTCCCGCCACCACGATGTACTCCACTTTTCTCCTTCTCATGCCATGACCAAACACGTAGATTTTCCTCCTATGTTGTTGGCAGTCAGTTCTCTTCGTGAGTCAGTTTCTTTCAAAACATCGTCGTTTCTATTTATTTTATCTGTCCATAAACCCACATCTCTCTCTCGTTCATATCATTTTTCACTAATGCTCCAACTGTCCGTGCCCCACTGTACCACAATAGAATGCACAAGTTCTTAAGATTTCTCTTTCTCGTCTCAATTAAGAAAGGAAAATTGTATAGAATCTTCTTCATTTTTTGAAATGCTGCCTATTCTACATTAACCTTCTTTAACACATCTTCTGATGTTATCAGGGTACCCCAATACTTGAACATATCAACTTGTTTAGGGATTGTCCAATTTACTTTAATGTTACATTCGGGGAGGGGATGGGGGGGGGGGGGGGGGGGGGGGAGGGGGGGGGGGGGGGGGGGGGGAAGGGGTCTTATTTCCCTGTAGTCATCATTCCGTCTGCTACACAATTGACCTTAATTACTCGCTTGTTTTGTATGTCGGTTCCATGGTGACAAATATGTTGTGAAAACGACGGACGGGAGGAATACAGCTTTGTTCACAAACATACGTCGACATCAGGGTATTACATAACATCATCGATTAGCAGTTTCTTCAGAGAAGGTCCCTCTCCTCATGGCACGCTTAACTTTCTCATTAGCCCAATGGCTCTCAACCTTTCAAATGCCGCGACCCTTTAATGTGTAAATACACTTCGTATCTCACAGTACCTTTTGCAAAGTCACCAATTTCGTCCTGTCCCTGTCCGAAAACATCCGGTAATACGTGCAGCAGGAGAAAATCAACCCTGAGCTTCATGAACTCTCTGAAAATGTCTAGGAACTCGTGGGCTGAAACATTTGTCGACGAGAGATTACTTCTACTGACGATTGGTAGACTCCTGCTGTACATGCTTCCCTGTGGAGTTTCTTCTTATTACAGTTCCCTCCTATAGTGGCTAACCTTCTAACACAGTTCCTCATGTCGTGGCGATCCCCAAACGATTATGTTCCTACATAACTTCAGTGAATATGTGTTTTCTGATAGTCTCAGGCGACCCCTGTGAAAGGGTCGTTCGAATCCCCCAAAAAAGGTTGTGACCGGCAGGTTGAGAGCCTCTGCTCCAACCAGTTTTCCGCCTTCAGTGTCCTGTACCCACATTCACAGAGGCCGGCCTCTGCCTTGTTTATTTGAGACTTCCATCGCCATTTTCCCCAAGCCATCCTGACGTTTAACAAAGTAAAATAGGTCAGTTTTCGGAACAATATGCTGTTTATGAGCCAATTCTCCTCGATGTTCAGATCATGTGTTTCTGTCTCTTCTTGGTCCATGGTAAAGACTCCAAACTAAATATAGCCATTGGTCATTACCGATTTTTTCATCAAACAAAGACAATTACACGATCAGTGTATAGGGGGATTCCCCGTGTGCTACATTTCAGCCCCATTATCTGCACCTTTCGGCCCAACACATAATATTTTAGCAAATTTTGATTCAGTATATGTGGCTTTAAAATTTAAGAACTCGTTTCGTAATTCCGCAGTACCCGGTTCAAATCCAGTTAAAGGGATTTGGCAGCAGACCATTGTGCGTTGAACTCGACAACTGTATCTAGAGCATTCAGTTGCAAAATACTGAACCTAGTAAGACCAAGCAGCCAAAATATAAATTCTAGGTTTGGTTCTGCAACGCCTTGTAAAGGATGCGCAACTTTTTAAAAAAAATGTCATTGACTCCCCAAGTCGACCCACTTGATTGGTTACAAGGTGCAGTCCTGGGAAGTAAAGGTGGCCGGCGTGATGCTGACCACATCACCCACCAAGTGCCGATCAGTCTATAAAAAATATAGGTCTAGCCCTATATTCCCCATACGCCCAAAGGCATGGAAAAGGGTCCTTTACTTTACTTACTTGTACATGCATATACAGTGAACTATTAGCAGAAAAAATACTATAATAAATGGCCCGGTTATCGGGACAGCTCTACCATGGACAAATCTACACTGGCAACCACCCACCTTTCTCTCGTCGCTAACTAAATATACAAAGCGAAGTAACGCAGTTAGCAAGTGCTGATCTGTACAGAAGGACGGGTTTACCATCCCCCTAGGGCCTCAACTCCGGCTGTGCACATACAAAGTCGGCCACACTGCACAAAAGACGGCCATATTGACATAAATGGGTGCGACTGTTTATTTTCAGAAATAAGTATTTCTCCACGGTAATAGTTATCTGTTTTTTCTCTCTTTCACGGCACTGGATTGTGTTACGATGCAAAGCAAATTAGGCCCAGTTAGCTCACTGCTGACGGTGAGGCAAATCCAGCAGACATGGCGATGATAATTAGAACTGCAAACAAGTTCCAAACAGTTAAATCCCCAAGTATCCTTGGTAATGGTGAATATTCAACTGTTGCACAATATAAAGTACAGAAATATATAGACAGCGAACCCGGAAGCCGTAGAAGGACGATATATATATATATACACATTTCAGTCAATCAAAAGATGTAGGGGAGAAACGCGTGTTAAATGTAGGACAAAGTTGTG
The DNA here is from genome assembly GCA_905116865.2 of Candidula unifasciata. Lineage (NCBI taxonomy): Eukaryota > Metazoa > Mollusca > Gastropoda > Stylommatophora > Geomitridae > Candidula > Candidula unifasciata. The sequence goes on from CAJHNH020003253.1 coordinate 49,386, forward strand.
AAATCATGAGAACATTACAAAAAAAAAAAAAAAAAAAGAATTGGAATGAAACCCACAGGGGCTCAGAAATAAAGGCAGGCCCCTGCGCCCCCCCCCACCCCCAAATGGACAACGGAAATAGAGAGTGATGATTAGGAGGAAATGGGTGAGCTGGATGCTATAGCAAAAGATACTAGAGCATGGCGTGAGTCGGTTGAGAGTCTATGCTCCACTGGGGGGTGAAGTGCAGAAGAAAAAGAAAACAAATCATTCTGTAAGCAAAACATGTCATACAAACAGGCATCAGTTATCCATGATCTGGCAAACGCCGTCTTGTAAGCAGGTGACAAGTAACTCCATATTTTCTTTAGCTAGTTATATGTGGAATGTTGAATTCAGAATCGACATCACTGCACTCGGGACACTCCCATAAGTGCTCAGTCCTAAGTGCTAGTGAAAGTTGCGTCGGTATATAGGTAGCATGGAGCCAGGCGTCAACAATAGTTATGCTGCTGACGCGGAAAAGTAATATGCAGACAGAAGAGTTACATTTATGAGGATTAAAATTTATCAAACTGAAAAAAAAAATGTATCTATCATATTGACAGTAGGGAGCCGCGTGGTCTCGGGGCAGTGTGTTCGCCTCGAGTGCTAGAGGTGACGAGTTCAGTCCCCGGAAGAGGCTGGGATTTTTCACGTGGACTTGGACTTCTAGTAATCCCCCCTTGGTCTCTGGGTAGTGAGATCAGACGCCTGTGTGCACTGCTGCGCATGTGAAACAAAATCCCTTGGCAGTTGGAAATCGAAAAGAGAAGCCTAACGGCGCTGCCCGGGCAAAATTTGGTGTTAAAAATCTTCCCAGCATATTTCAGGATCCTCGCCGGTGCTACAGAGCCTGTGCACTGTGCTGAACTTCTGCGGACTCGGCTTGAGTTCGAAAAAGAACAGAGCACTTATGGGTTACTACCCATGTGCCATGATGTTTAGGGTAGTAAAAGAAAGTTTCATTTTCCCTTCGGCTACCTCATCAAGGTCTTTTGTAGTTTCAATGGCGTTAACAGCAAAATAACATTGTTAACAAGTAACTTGTCCATGTCTATGCCCCCCTGGATTATCTGTCTTTTCATTTCTGTATAAAGGCCCATAATTCGGGCAACCCTATTCCAGAACTTCGCTTCGCAGATGACACAGCCCTCTTCGCGTACAATGCAAAGTGAATAAAACATGTAATCACGTCTCTCCACACACACAGTAAAGATTTAAACCTATTCTTGAATTTGAAAAAAAAAATACGAAAATAACGTACACAGACGAAACTTGGCTGTCACCCGAAAATATCTATAAAAAATAAAGAAATTAAAATATCACAAACTTTGAATATCTGGGCTCTATAATAAATAGCAATGGAGACTGTTTGACAGAAATTAAAAGAAGAATGGCCGAAGTAATGCAAAGATTAAAAAGCCTAAAAAGTCTATGGTTAAGCACCAGCAGTGAGATGAAAACTAATATTTTGAGAGCAGGCATCTTCCCTGTAGCAACACACGGATGTGAGTTGTTGACTATCTCTCAGTCCTTAAGAGAGAGAATAGGGGCTTTTGAGCTGAAATGCCGTTAGAAAGATTCTCAGAATCCCATGGACAAAGAAGAGAAGAAATACGGACATTTTTAAAAGATCTGAACATCAAAGATGATTGACTAATAAAAAGCATCTTGTCTCCGAAGCTGAAATATTTTGGTCAAATCAAGCGCCTTGGCGGATTGGAAAAGAAAATAGCAGAAGGCATAGTACCAGGAAGGAGGAGCAGCGGCCAATCAACACAAAGATGGGCACAGTATATAAGTGATTCTTTGAGTATGAAAGTACATGAGGCGGGAGAGCTGGCGAGAGACCGAGTTTCTTTCAGGCAGACCGTGATGAGAGCGACGTTCTGCAAACGACCTGCTACATGATAGAGGCTATATGTTTAAAATCTCTATTCGACATTCTCTTTCCCTTGGGGACGGTTTACTGATTTCACTTAAAATATTCTCTGAGGTTTCAAGCTACCTTTTACTCTGAAGTGTCCCTAGAACAAACACGCCATCTAAAGGCATGCATTGTCCTCGACATCTGTGTCAACGTTTGGCTTGGTGATTATCCATGGGGGGCGTGGAATTAGGTTTACCCCTGTTTGGATTGCTCACCATATATCAGATTCGCTGCAATTATGTGGCATCTTGAAGTAGATCCCCCTACTCCAGGCTTGTGAAAATACAAAGCACGTAATGCTGTAGATTGGAATATTAGTACTGAAGGAAATCCTCCAGGTCTCTGAGAAAACGTCAAGGATATTTTATTCAAAACAAATTCCAAAGCAAAGCTCATAGCAGGAGCGTCGATACCTGAGGCTTAGGTGTCTACCCCCTACCCCCCCCCCCGCCCCAAAAGTTTAGGAGGAAGATCACCCCCACCTACCCCCCCCCCCCCCAAATGTTTAGGAGGAAGATCACCCCCACCTACCCCCCCCCCGCCCCAAATGTTTAGGAGGAAGATCACCCCCACCTCCCCCCCCCCCCCCAAATGTTTAGGAGGAAGATCACCACCACCTACCCCCCAAACAGACGAAGAAATTGTAAAAACTTCGCAATCGAAGACAGCAAGTTTTCAAAGGTTTTGCGTAATTATCATTTTGTATAAATATTGTTATATTTGTTTGCCAGTTAATACACTGTTGTTATATTTATTATAATGATTATAATAATAATAATGATAATTATTATTATTACTATTATTATGAAGAACTTAATGCTTGAGAACCAAGACGGAGCAAATGATCCTCAGAACAGGGCACAACCGATAACGTAAGCACATGTACACAAAATTCAAGATAGGCGTATCAGCCATGTGCACCTGTGGAAAGGTACCCCAGACAGCAGAGCATGTTCTCCAGGACTGCACCGAATTTGACACATTAAGGCAAACCTTTTGGCCAGAAAGAACAACAGTGGAACGTAAACTCTATGGGCCACTGAATGAATTAACAACGACAGTGAAATTTATACTAGAGACAAATTGCTGATATAGACAACTTATTCCAGGCGAACGAAAGAAGAAGAAGAAGGAGAAAATGATCTAATATATTTGTCTGCAGACGGTTAATTTCTATCTGCAGGAAGTGTGTCAACGCACCACATGTCCCTTTCCATGGTTTCTTTGTGTCAGTGCTCACAGCATTCACAACTTCCTGCTGAAAGTAACACTTAGTAACATTAACACCTGGTAAATGTAACGCTTAGTAACATTACCAATTTGTAAATGTAAGGCTTAGAAACATTAACAATTAGTTAATGTAAGACTTAGTAATATTAACACTGTTATTGTTAGGCTTAGTAACACTAACACCAGGTAAATGTGAGGCTTAGTAACATTAACACCTGGTAAATGTGAGGCTTAGTAACATTAACACCTAGTAAATGTGAGGCTTAGTAACATTAACACCTAGTAAATGTGAGGCTTAGTAACATTAACACCTGGTAAATGTGAGGCTCAGTAACATTAACATCTGGTAAATGTGAGGCTTAGTAACATTAACATCTGGTAAATGTGAGGCTTAGTAACATTAACATCTGGTAAATGTGAGGCTTAGTAACATTAACACCTAGTAAATGTGAGGCTTAGTAACATTAACACCTAGTAAATGTGAGGCTTAGTAACATTACCACATGGTAAATGTGAGGCTTAGTAACATTACCACATGGTAAATGTGAGGCTCAGTAACATTAACATCTGGTAAATGTGAGGCTTAGTAACATTAATATCTGGTAAATGTGAGGCTTAGTAACATTACCACATGGTAAATGTGAGGCTTAGTAACATTAACATCTGGTAAATGTGAGGCTTAGTAACATTAACATCTGGTAAATGTGAGGCTTAGTAACATTAACATCTGGTAAATGTGAGGCTTAGTAACATTAACATCTGGTAAATGTGAGGCTTAGTAACATTAACATCTGGTAAATGTGAGGCTTAGTAACATTAACATCTGGTAAATGTGAGGCTTAGTAACATTACCACATGGTAAATGTGAGGCTTAGTAACATTAACATCTGGTAAATGTGAGGCTTAGTAACATTAACATCTGGTAAATGTGAGGCTTAGTAACATTAACATCTGGTAAATGTGAGGCTTAGTAACATTAACATCTGGTAAATGTGAGGCTTAGTAACATTAACATCTGGTAAATGTGAGGCTTAGTAACATTACCACATGGTAAATGTGAGGCTTAGTAACATTACCACATGGTAAATGTGAGGCTTAGTAACATTAACATCTGGTAAATGTGAGGCTTAGTAACATTAACACCTAGTAAATGTGAGGCTTAGTAACATTAACGTCTGGTAAATGTGAGGCTTAGTAACATTACCACATGGTAAATGTGAGGCTTAGTAACATTAACATCTGGTAAATGTGAGGCTTAGTAACACTAACACCTGGTAAATGTGAGGCTTAGTAACATTACCACATGGTAAATGTGAGGCTTAGTAACATTAACATCTGGTAAATGTGAGGCTTAGTAACATTAACATCTGGTAAATGTGAGGCTTAGTAACATTAACATCTGGTAAATGTGAGGCTTAGTAACATTAACATCTGGTAAATGTGAGGCTTAGTAACATTAACATCTGGTAAATGTGAGGCTTAGTAACATTACCACATGGTAAATGTGAGGCTTAGTAACAATAACATCTGGTAAATGTGAGGCTTAGTAACATTAACACCTAGTAAATGTGAGGCTTAGTAACATTAACGTCTGGTAAATGTGAGGCTTAGTAACATTACCACATGGTAAATGTGAGGCTTAGTAACATTAACATCTGGTAAATGTGAGGCTTAGTAACATTAACACATGGTAAATGTGAGGCTTAGTAACATTAACACTAGGTAAATGTGAGGTTTAGTAACATTAATACATGGTAAATGTGAGGCTTAGTAACATAACCACCTGGTAAATGTAAGGCTTAGTAACATTAACACACGGTAAATGTGAGGCTTAGTAACATTAACATCTGGTAAATGTGAGGCTTAGTAACATTAACACATGGTAAATGTAAGGCTTAATAACATTACCACATGGTAAATGTGAGACTTAGTAACATTAACACCTAGTAAATGTGAAGCTTAGTAACATTAACACCTGGTAAATGTGAGGCTTAGTAACATTAACACTTGGTAAATGTGAGGCTTAGTAACATTGCCACATGGTAAATGTGAGGCTTAGTAACATTAACACTTGGTAAATGTGAGGCTTAGTAACATTACCACTAGGTAAATGTGAGGTTTAGTAACATTAATACATGGTAAATGTGAGGCTTAGTAACATAACCACCTGGTAAATGTAAGGCTTAGTTACATTACCACCTGGTAAATGTGATGCTTAGCAACATTAACACTTGGTAAATGTGAGGCTTAGTAACATTGCCACATGGTAAATGTGAGGCTTAGTAACATTAACACCTAGTAAATGTGAAGCTAGGTAACATTGCCACATGGTAAATGTGAGGTTTAGTAACATTAATACATGGTAAATGTGAGACTTAGTAACATTAACACCTGGTAAATGTGAGGCTTAGTAACATTAACACATGGTAAATGTGAGGCTTAGTAACATTAACACTTGGTAAATGTGAGGCTTAGTAACATTGCCACATGGTAAATGTGAGGTTTAGTAACATTAATACATGGTAAATGTGAGACTTAGTAACATTAACACCTGGTAAATGTGAGGCTTAGTAACATTAACACATGGTAAATGTGAGGCTTAGCAACATTAACACCTAGTAAATTAGAGGCTTGGTAACATTAACACAAGGTAAATGTAAATCTGGGTAACATTAACACATGGTAAATGTGAGACTTAGTAACATTAACACCTGGTAAATGTGAGACTTAGTAACATTAACACCTGGTAAATGTGAGGCTTAGTAACATTAACACATGGTAAATGTGAGGCTTAGCAACATTAACACCTAGTAAATTAGAGGCTTGGTAACATTAACACAAGGTAAATGTAAATCTGGGTAACATTAACACCTGGTAAAAGTAAGGCATTATAACATTAACACAAGGTAAATGTAAATCTGGGTAACATTAACACCTGGTAAATGTAAGACTTGGTAACTTTACCACCTGTAAATGTGAAATTCGGCAACATTACCTTCTGATAAATGTAAAGCTTAATAACATTACCACAAGATAAATGTAAAGCTTAGTAACATTAACACTTGGTAAAGATAAGGCATTGTAACATTCTTCTGCTTCCTCCTCTTCTTGGCTTCCTATTTTATTGCTTCCTGTGTCGAGGGATATAACGTTTTGCTCCCTGCTTCTCTAACCGCCATGACTATACCCACATCGTGCTTTTGTAACATTACCATAACGAAAAGGTAAGGTTGGGTAACATCAACATGCGGTGAATGTTAGACTCACTAACGTTAACAATTGGTGAATATAAAATTTAGTAACATTAACACCTGGTGAATGTTAGACTCAGTAACGTTAACACCTGGTGAATGTTAGACTCAGTAATATTAAAACCTGGGGAATGTTAGACTCAGTAATATTAACACCTGGTGGATGTTATAGTAACATTAACACCTGGTGAATGTTAGTAGCAGTAACAACACCTGGTGAATGTTAGTAACATTAACTTTTTCGCGAACGTCAAACTCGCTATATATATATATATATATATATATATATATGTGTGTGTGTGTGTGTGTGTGTGTGTGGTATATATATATATATATATATATTATATATATATATATATATATATATATATATATATATATATATATTATATATATATATATGCCAAATACATCTTAAGGCATGCAAAATCGTCCTTAGAGGTAGAATGAATAATCGAACATACCACTTTCAGTTCACTATAGTGTCTTAGGAAACGAATCGAACAAGTTGTGCTTTGTTGTTTGGCCACCTATTAGCAAAATCAATGGGTATGTTCTAACTAAAATTGATGCGGTACGCGATCTAGTCTGTGGCGCCTATTTTTTGACAGCCCACTAGTACAGGGAGTCGCCGTGGCAGAGCGGCTAGACGCGCTCCGCGGATCGGAAGGTCATGGGTTCGCTCCCTGGCGGAGCAGGACTTTTCTTAAAAAATGACTTTGGCTTCCAGGTCGACTCAGCCTTGAGTGGGTACCGGGTGAAGTCCCGGGAAGTAAAGGCGGCCGGTGTAATGCTGACCACATCACCCATCATGTGCGGTTGGTCAATAAAATATAGGTCTAGTCCTATATGCCCTATACGCCTAAAGACGTGGAAAAGGGTCCTTCACTTTTACTTTTCACTATTAAACCTCGCCAGGTGAAAATTTTGGGCTCTATAAATGCAGGGGATTCATTATTTAAATGTTAAGCGATTCACGTTGCAGAATATTTGCTCACAATACTACACACCTGAGAGATATTTTTAAAAAAAAGAGAGCATGAGAGAGAGGTAATGCGACAGAGAGAGGGGCAGAGAGAAAGAGAGAGAGGGAGAAAGAGAGTCCTAGTCTCCAGGACAACCGGCTGTCCTAGTTGGACGAACCTACACGCCATGGACTACTTGAAATTTAAACAAGATCTCATTATGTAGACTCAACACATGAAAGTCAACAATTTTTTATCTGGAAACATCTCACTCCCGTCTACCTGTGCTTGCCCTCGAGTGCCCCCCGGGTCTGGAAATAGAAATTAGCGGGACGATGTGCACTCGACCTGGTAACGCTCACACTTTCAACTAATTGTTGGAATGTGCAAGACGGGAGATTTTACCGAATGTAGACATATCAATATCCACTGCTGACTATGGGATAATTACATGCTCGGGTGTTTCATGTTCTTCTGTTGGGCAACTCTCGTTCTACTGTTTTGTTTTCTTTTTCTTATTCTCCCCTCCCTTCACTCTTTCTTCTGTTGTTGCTTCTGCTGCTGCTGCTTCTTCTTCTTCTATACATATATATATATATATATATATATATATATATATATATATATATATATATATATATATATATATATATATATATATATATATATATATAACCGGCTTACCTAATATTTGATAGGAACTGAAATTGTAATTTATTTACTGACCCAAAAAATGTATTTAAAAAACAGAAGGATATTTTCCTTTTGTGACTAACTCAAATCCCACTTCTTCTTCCTTGGAGGCAGCTGCTTTTTGTGTGTGTGTGTGCTCCCCCCACTCCAACCCACACGTTAGGAGTATTATCTTTACCATTAGTAACAATTTCTGAGCTAACTAACATTTACTTCTTTCAAGGACGCTAATTTAAGAAACTGAAGCATACACATCAATTTTTTTAAAGTAACTATTATAAACATATTAACACACACACACACAGACACACACACACACACACACACACACACACACACACACACAATTATAAAACACTTGGAAACAAATGAGTCAAAAGAAATAATAAAAGCCAGAGCATCAAATAAACCGGAATGTTAAACTGTGACAAAAGACATGAAAAAAAAAGCCAGAAAAGACAACAACAAGAAAAGACAGCCATCTGCCATTTGTACGCATGAACATTCATACACGGGCCTTTGAAACTGAAACACACCAGGCACACACAGAAATTAGAGGGTGGAATAGGGTATCGCCCTTTAAAAATCTATGTTACACCCCCCCCCCCTTTCCACCCCCACACATCCCGAACCGCGCATGGAAATTATCTTCTTTCTATTTTAAATTAGTTGTTTATAAATTTATATAACCTAAGATATATAATTACACTTATTTACCATTTGGCACATTACTACTATTATTATTACGCATTTAAAAAGGCTTAACATCCTGATTACCCCTCCCTCCCCCAATCCACACAGCCGAAAAGTGTAAGGGAAGTTGATCCCCTTCCCCGATGATTTCTTAGAGTCCGTACCGATGTACAGCAGTAAACAAGAATTTTCCCCCTGAGGCACATGCAAAATGCATTGAAAATGTACACACATTTTTGAAATTGCCTTGACAAAATCAAGAAAAGATCGTTAAATGAAGCAGAACGTATCCGGTGTTTTAGTCAAGACAGTCTTTGTTGGAGCACAAGTAAACTCATATTTGTTTGTAAACAGAGAAATCGTCCATCAGTCATAACGCAGGTTGTACCCAGCTGTTGTAGTAAAAATAAAAAGTAAAGGACCCTTTTCCACGCCTTAAGGCGTATAGGGCTAGACCTATATTTTTATAGACCATCGGCACAAGATGGGTGATGTGGTCAGTATCACGCCGGCCGACTTTCACTTTCCCGGGACTACACCCGGTACCCACTCAAGGCTGGGTCGACCTGGGAGACAAGGTCGTTTTTGAAAAAAGTCCGGCTCCGCCAAGGAGCGAACCCACGACCTTCCGATCCGCGGTGAGCGTCTAGCTGCTCGGCCAGGGCGACTCCCGGCTGTTGTAGAACCCCTGAAAAAATTTCTTTGAGAGTGGGAGGGGAGTTGAACAGGGTATCTGGGACATGCCCTGTTGATCAGTCATCAAAATTGAGACTTTCTAAACTCAGGGTGGTCAACCCTTGAGGTAACAGCTTTCTTCTTCCCTTCTTCTGTCCATCCTTTTTCAGCGTTTTCAGGTATCAAAGGAGATATAATATGCTGCTTCTTACTCTTTTTGCCGCCTCCACCTTACATACGTCGTTATGTTGTAGAGTTTCTCTGATGTTATCTTTCAATTTCTTCTTGGTCTACCACCTGATCTACGTCATCATCGTATGGCGTCACAAAGCATACTCTTTAAGGGGATAAACCATTTGATTTGCTGTCTTTGAACGTAAATTAGAACTATGACCTCATTTTTGATTTCATCTCTTATGGTCACTCCTGCAGCCCTTCTCATACATTTCCTGAAGAGAACAAACGCCCACAGACGTCTTCTTCTTCTTCTTCTTCTTCTTCTTCTTTTCTTCTTTTCTTCTTCTTCCTCTTCTTTCTTCTTCTTCTTCTTCTTCTTCTTCTTCTTCTTCTTCTTCTTCTTCTTCTTCTTCTTCTTCTTCTTCTTCTTCTTCTTCTTCTTCTTCTTCTTCTTCTTCTTCTTCTTTTTCTTCTTTTTCTTCTTCTTCTTCTGCTTCTTCTTCTTCGTCTTTTTCTTCTTCTTCTTCTTCTTCTTCTTCTTCTATTCTTCTTCTTTTTCTTCTTCTTCTTCCTCTTCTTCTTCTTTTTCTTTTTCTTTTTCTTCTTCTTTCTTACTTCTTACTCTCTTCTGCTTCTTCTTACTACTACTACTACTATTTCTACTACTCTACTCTACTACTACTACTACTACTACTACTACTTCTTACTACTACTACTACTTCTACTCTTCTTACTACTCTTCATTTCTTTCTTTTTTTCTTCTCCTGCTCTTCTTCGTCTTCTTCTTCTTCTTCTTCTTCTTCTTCTTCTTTTTCTCTTGTTCTTCTTTTTCTTCTTTTTTCCTCTTCTTTTCTTCTTCTTCTTCTTCTTCTTCTTCTTCTTCTTTTTTCTTCTTCTTCTTCTTCTTCTTCTTCTTCTTCTTCTTCTTCTTTTTCTTCTTCTTCTTCTTCTTCTTTTTTTCTTCTTCTTCTTCTTCTTCTTCTTCTTCTTCTTCTTCTTCTTCTTCTTCTTCTTCTTCTTCTTCTTCTTTCTTCTCTTCTTCTTCTTCTTCTTCTTCTTCTTCTTCTTCTCCTTCTTCTTCTTTTTCGCTCTCATGTGCTGTAAGCTAGGACATAAATTTTTAATTATTCATCCAGTTTTGGATTTTGTGTTTTATGATTTGGAATGTGCGTGCACATTCATTTTACATATCTGGCTTATGTGTGTGCAGACTGTTTGTCCCCCGCCTGCCGCACAAATATTGGCCGACTTTGATGAAACATCGATTCTTGCCGTTGTGAAGATGCATCATATAGTCAAGCAGAGACTATTAGGGCTGAAAACGACAATAGTGTTTCGCTTTAATTGTTACTCTTTTTATTATTTCGGTTATCCAAAATTCAGGGTAACGTTTTATTTAGCAATTCCGCCAACAGTCTGAAGTCAGGTTTAGTAGCCACTGCCAGAACAGCTGAGATTACAAGACTCTCGTGCAGGAGATATAGGTTCAAATCATCGAAAACGTTGTGGATTTCTTTCTGTCAGAGGCACAAACAAAATCGGCGCAGTCGGTGACGATAGCACTCGCTATGCGGTCCTAAATCCTCAAGCTAGAAGACAGCTATGCATACACTGCAAAAGTTGTAAATGACAGTTTTTTTTTTTTTTCCAATAGCTTATGCTTGAATATCATCTGAACTATCAGCTTCTCCATCTTTCAAGAGGCTTGTAGCGTCGTTGATCGCGTTCTTCTCAGACGGTAACTTACAGCCGAAATGCAGTTCTGTGTTTTAGAAGTAGACATTTTCAAAGCCATTGAGGATCGCGAGTTCAGATATACTTCAAAATATTTTGACTTTCAAAAGTGGTGACAGCTTTCAAATGGCTATGTTTGATCTGTTGATTTCCTTTGTTTTTGCTGCTATTACACTCTACACTTTGGGGGCTGAGTGGTCTCGAGGCATGGCGTTCGTCTCTGGTGCTTAAGATCCCGGGTTCAAGCCCCGTTGAAGTAATTTCCCTTAGTCTCTAGGTTGTAAGATCGGACGCTCGTGTGTAGTGTGCGCACGTGAGAAATCTCTTGGCAGTTGAAAATCGAAAAGAGTAGCCTAACAGTGCTGCCCGGGCAAAATTTGGAGTTGAAAATCTACCTAAAAGTATTTCAGGATCCTCGCCGGTGCTACGAAGTTCGTTCACTGTGCTGAGATTCTTCGGACTTAGGCTTGAGTTAGAAGTAGAACGGATCACTTCTGGGTAAATTACATTTGAGCTATGATGTTGACCCGAGGTATAAACGAAACCAACACTTTACAAAATGTGTCATAGGGGATGAACAGGGAAGGGCTGATCTTTTTGATTGGCTACGCAATTCAGTTATTAACTCCGACCATAACAGTCAAATCCACCGTGAAAATATTTACTCAGCTGTCGTCTTTTATGTTTCGTTTTACATAAGATCACACAATGTATGACAAGGAAACAAAGAAATTGAAAAAAAAAAAATTATGTATGTATCAAATACAGACTGGCAGCGTAAGCATACGCAGACGTAATAGGACCCTTTTCCACGCCTATAAGAGTATTGGGCATAAAGTGTTAAGACTTACCTTTTATAGACCAATCGGCACACAATGGATGATGTGGTATATATTACGCCGACCGTCTTTACTTCTCAGGACCTTACCCGTTTACTGCTGAATCGACCTGGGAGCCAAAGTTATTTTTGAGAAAACTCCATCAGGACCTAAATCCACAACCTACAGATCCACAGGCGAGCGTCTAGCCTCTACACCACGTCGACGTCCTTACAGAGACACATCAGCGTCTATTTGCCATCGAGAAAAACAGTTCATCACATTTCTACACCGAACGAAACTTGTGGCTGATGTGTTTAGCATGTCGTTAACTGCTAGTATATTGGATTGATCCCGTAAGATATATTTACGAATATACCTCTTAAAAGATATTTTTTAAGAAACTCGACTTGAATTAGAATTCACTACACCAATTCTTCACAAACATGCCTAGCTGAAAACAATTAAGCGACAATGACGGTCAGAGAGGAGCGGCTGTTCGAACGATAAGAACGCGGAGCTCTCGGGTTCGAATCCTCTGTAAGGATATGGATTTTTTTATGTCAGGATTAAAATAAAATCTTCACTTCCACAGTCGTGTCGACAGCACTAGCCTTAAATCCTTATGCTCAAAGACCCCCCCCCCCCTTTCCCCCTTTTTTTCCCCCCCCCCCCCCCCCCCCCCCTTTTTGCCTACACCACGAAAGTTGTATAATAAAGGCATTTATTGGCAGTTAAAGGTCAGTTAATGGTTAGTTACGTATCCTTTACAGGACGTTGCAGAACCAACCATAACAGCTCCTGGCTGTTGTGTGGTTTTTGTAGGCAAATTTACGTCTAGTAGTTTGCCATTGCTATCTTGGACGGCCGGCTTTCTTGATACCACTGTTGAAACCAACGCAAGGCACATGGCCCGCAGCTGGGATCG
>CAJHNH020003253.1:67500-76446 GCA_905116865.2 Candidula unifasciata
GAGAGGGGACATAGAGAGAAGAGAGAACGGAAAGAGGGAGCGAAAAGATAGAGAAGAGTGAGAAAGAGAGAAAGAGAGAGCGAGAAGATGGAGCGAGAAGATAGAGAAGAGAGAGAGAAGAGAGAGTGTAAAGAGAGAGCGAGAAGAGGGAGCAAGAAAAGGTAGCGAGAAGAGGGAGCGAGAAAATAGAGAAGAGAGAGAGAAGAGGGAGAAAAGAGATAGCGAGAAGAGGGAGTGGAAAGATAGAGAAGAGTGGGAGAGAGAGAGAAGAAGAAGAGAAAGCAAGAAGAGGGAGAGAGAAGATAGAGAAGAGAGAGAAAAGAAAGAGTGTGAAGAGAGAGCGAGAAAAGTGAGCGAGAAGAGAGAGAACAAAAATAGGGAGCGAGAATTCAGAGAAGAGAGAGAGAGGAGAGAGAAAGAGAGAAAAGAGAGAGAGAGCAAGAAGAGAGCAAGAGAAGAGGGGACCAGAAGAGAGAACGAAGAGAGAGTTTTTAAAAAAAGAGAGTGAAAACATTGAAGAGAGAGCGAGAAAAGAGAGAAAACATTAAAGAGATAATGAGAAGAGAGAGTCAAAAGAGAGTGTTAGAAGAGAGAGTAGGAATAGAGAGACGAGGGCGTGAGATGAGAGAGCAGGAAGATAGAGAAACAAAAAAAAGAGAGGGTGAGAAGAGAGAGAGAGAAGATAGAGCGAGCAGAAATAGGAGAAAGAGAGAAGACAGGGCAAGAAGAGAGAGCAAGAAAAGAGAATGAAGAGTTCGAAAGGAGCGATAGCGAGATGAGAGAGCAAGGAGAGAGCGAAGATGGAATGAAACCAAAGATAGAGAAAGAGAGCGAGAAAAGAACGAGTAGAGCGAGAGAGAAGATAGAGGAAGTTTAGGGAACTTACATCAACCCGAAAAGAATAGGAGTGCAAGACAGAAGAAAACACGAGCAGTTCTCACATTGTGTGACTGTGGTCACGGCTCAGTGATCATGAGTCTTCTAAAACATTTGTTCACGAGAAAGTACAGGTCCTAGCGACACGAGGAAATACGTGCTCACTTGTCTGTACCAAAAGACTGACCATTTGACAAGACAGCACAGGTGTGTGGATGCAGTCAAAGAACAGAAAATAGCCAGAAAACACAAGTATTCCTGTCACAACGTCGGTCAAAAACAAACGGTCAAAGACAAACGGTCAAAAACAAACGGTCAAAGGCAACGAAAAAGTGAGCATTTCCAAACTGTGCAGGTAACATTAATATTAGTTCTTCGTGAACACTAACGTTTTAGCGATAGTAACAGTTATGGCTTTTGTTTTCTGGAGGTAAGCATCCGTTTTTTGGCATCTATCGCTTAGGCGTTGCGAACGTGCTTCGTGATGCCGTGGTGCAGGGTTCAATCCTAGCTGCAAGCAGCAGACCGCCTTGCGTTGGTTTCGGCAGAGATATCGAGAGAGGACCATTCAGTAAATGGTCGTAAATTTACGTTTAAAAATGAAAAACAGCCAAAAATTGTTGAGTTAGTTCTGCAACGTCCTGTAAAGGATATGCAACTAACTTAATGCATCAGTAATCAGTATCAGCACAGTTTCTATGCATTATTTTTGTCCATCGATACTGTAATAGGCAATTTATGAGAACCGGTATTTTCTTTTCATTTTTAAAAGAGGCCCTGGTAATAGTAGTAGTGGTAGAAGCAGCAGCGGGTCTTGTTTTCTGGCGGTACGCAACGGTATGCAGTACTGGCATCTTTTTTTATTGACCTCATTTCATTTCACTCCTCTGTAATACACATTCTATGATGAAAACCTTATTTTCTCTATCAAAGACCTTGTAGTAGCAGTAGTAGTAGCAGTAGTTGAGGTGGCAGCAGCATGTAGTAGTAGCAATAGTATAGTATAATTAATGGTAGTGGTAATAGTAGTAGCAACCTAAGGTGTAGCATTACCACCATCAGAGAGCCTTTAGGCCCACTTGAGTTAAGAATTAAAACATTGCAACTATTAGGATGGCCAATTTAATTACTACTGCTGCTGCTACTACTACTAGTAGTGGTGGTGATGGTCGTGGTTCTACTGCTGCTGCTACTATTGTTAATAGTGGTGGTGTTGGTGGTGGTTCTGCTGCTGCTACTACTAGTGGTGTTGGTTCTGCTGCTGCTGCTACTACTAGTGGTGGTGGTTCTGCTGCTGCTGCTACTAGTGGTGGTGGTTCTGCTGCTGCTACTACTAGTGGTGGTGGTTCTGCTGCTGCTACTACTAGTTGTGGTTGTTCTGCTGCTGCTGCTACTACTAGTGGTGGTGGTTCTGCTGCTGCTGCTGCTACTAGTGGTGGTGGTTCTGCTGCTACTAGTGGTGGTGGTTCTACTGCTGCTACTACTAGTTGTGGTGGTTCTACTGCTGCTACTACTAGTGGTGGTGGTTCTACTGCTGCTACTACTAGTGGTGGTGGTTCTGCTGCTGCTGCTACTAGTGGTGGTGGTTCTGCTGCTGCTACTACTAGTGGTGGTGGTTCTGCTGCTGCTACTACTATTGGTGGTGGTTCTGCTGCTGCTACTACTACTAGTGGTGGTGGTTCTGCTGCTGCTACTACTAGTGGTGGTGGTTCTGCTGCTGCAGCTACTAGTGGTAGTGGTTCTGCTGCTGCTGCTACTAGTGGTGGTGGTTCTGCTGCTGCTACTACTAGTGGTGGTGGTTCTGCTGCTGCTACTACTAGTGGTGGTGGTTCTGCTGCTGCTACTACTACTAGTGGTGGTGGTTCTGCTGCTGCTACTACTAGTGGTGGTGGTTCTGCTGCTACTAGTGGTGGTGGTTCTGCTGCTACTAGAGGTGGTGGTTCTGCTGCTACTAGTGGTGTTGGTTCTGCTGCTGCTAGTGGTGGTGATTCTGCTGCTGCTGCTTCTACTAGTGGTGGTGGTTCTGCTGCTGCTGCTGTTACTACTAGTATTGGTGGTGGTTGTGGTTCTGCTGCTCCTACTGCTGCTAATGGTAGTGGTGGTAGTGGTAGCTCTACTGCTACTACTGTTGCTACTATTACACTACTACTAGTCTAGCCCCACATGAAATGGCTTAGCATTGCACGTCACCAAGTAGCCCTGAAAAGGACTCCTGCAATGTTGATGCTATCAAAAGAAACAGGCCAAACACTAGCCCGACCTGTGACGAAGTGGTCTACCAGAGAGCCAATGGGCGACCTGGTTGCTGACGTACCACACGAAAGCTAAGACGCAACCTCTGGTCCAGTTTGGGTGCGTACTGGCACCTTGTGGTGCGTACCGGCACATTTTGTTAGACACCTTGCGGTTGGTGTATACCGGGGCATCTTTTGTTAGACACACTGTGGTGCATACCGGCACCTGTTGTTAGACACCTGTTGTTAGACACCTTGTGCTGCGTACCGGCACCTGTTGTTAGACACCTTGTGCTGCGTACCGGCACCTGTTGTTAGACACCTTGTGCTGCGTACCGGCACCTGTTGTTAGACACCTGTTGTTAGACACCTGTTGTTAGACACACTGTGGTGCATACCGGCACCTGTTGTTAGACACCTGTTGTTAGACACCTTGTGGTGCATACCGGCACCTGTTGTTAGACACCTTGTGCTGCGTACCGGCACCTGTTGTTAGACACCTGTTGTTACACACCTGTTGTAGACACCTTGTGCTGCGTACCGGCACCTGTTGTTAGACACCTGTTGTTAGACACCTGTTGTTAGACACCTGTTGTTAGACACCTGTTGTTAGACACCTGTTGTTAGACACCTGTTGTTAGACACCTGTTGTTAGACACCTGTTGTTAGACACCTGTTGTTAGACACCTGTTGTTAGACACCTGTTGTTAGACACCTGTTGTTAGACACCTGTTGTTAGACACACTGTGGTGCATACCGGCACCTGTTGTTAGACACCTGTTGTTAGACACCTTGCGCTGCGTACCGGCACCTGTTGTTAGACACCTGTTGTTAGACACCTGTTGTTAGACACCTGTTGTTAGACACCTGTTGTTAGACACCTGTTGTTAGACACCTGTTGTTAGACACCTGTTGTTAGACACCTGTTGTTAGACACCTGTTGTTAGACACCTGTTGTTAGACACCTGTTGTTAGACACCTTGTGCTGCATACCGACACCTGTTGTTAGTCACCTTGCGCTGCGTACCGGCACCTGTTGTTAGACACCTGTTGTTAGACACCTGTTGTTAGACACCTGTTGTTAGACACCGTTGTTAGACACCTGTTGTTAGACACCTGTTGTTAGACACCTTGTGCTGCGTACCGACACCTGTTGTTAGACACCTGTTGTTAGACACCTGTTGTTAGACACCTTGTGGTGCATACCGGCACCTGTTGTTAGACACCTGTTGTTAGACACCTTGTGGTGCATACCGGCACCTGTTGTTAGACACCTGTTGTTAGACACCTGTTGTTAGACACCTGTTGTTAGACACCTGTTGTTAGACACCTGTTGTTAGACACCTGTTGTTAGACACCTGTTGTTAGACACCTGTTGTTAGACACCTGTTGTTAGACACCTGTTGTTAGACACCTGTTGTTAGACACCTGTTGTTAGACACCTGTTGTTAGACACCTGTTGTTAGACACTTTGTGGTGCATACCGGCACCTGTTGTTAGACACCTGTTGTTAGACACCTGTTGTTAGACACCTTGTGGTGCATACCGGCACCTGTTGTTAGACACCTGTTGTTAGACACCTTGTGGTGCATACCGGCACCTGTTGTTAGACACCTGTTGTTAGACACACTGTGGTGCATACCGGCACCTGTTGTTAGACACCTGTTAGACACCTGTTGTTAGACACCTGTTGTTAGACACCTGTTGTTAGACACCTGTTGTTAGACACCTGTTGTTAGACACCTGTTGTTAGACACCTGTTGTTAGACACCTGTTGTTAGACACCTGTTGTTAGACACCTGTTGTTAGACACCTGTTGTTAGACACCTGTTGTTAGACACCTGTTGTTAGACACCTGTTGTTAGACACACTGTGGTGCATACCGGCACCTGTTGTTAGACACCTGTTGTTAGACACCTTGTGCTGCGTACCGGCACCTGTTGTTAGACACCTGTTGTTAGACACCTGTTGTTAGACACCTGTTGTTAGACACCTGTTGTTAGACACCTGTTGTTAGACACCTGTTGTTAGACACCTGTTGTTAGACACCTGTTGTTAGACACCTGTTGTTAGACACCTGTTGTTAGACACCTGTTGTTAGACACCTGTTGTTAAGACACCTTGTGCTGCATACCGACACCTGTTGTTAGACACCTTGTGCTGCGTACCGACACCTGTTGTTAGACACCTGTTGTTAGACACCTGTTGTTAGACACCTGTTGTTAGACACCTGTTGTTAGACACCTGTTGTTAGACACCGTTGTTAGACACCTGTTGTTAGACACCAGTTGTAGACACCTTGTGCTGCGTACCGACACCTGTTGTTAGACACCTGTTGTTAGACACCTGTTGTTAGACACCTGTTGTAGACACCTTGTGGTGCATACCGGCACCTGTTGTTAGACACCTGTTGTTAAACACCTGTTGTTAGACACCTGTTGTTAGACACCTGTTGTTAGACACCGTTGTTAGACACCTGTTGTTAGACACCTGTTGTTAGACACCTGTTGTTAGACACCTGTTGTTAGACACCGTGTGGTGCATACCGGCACCTGTTGTTAGACACCTGTTGTTAGACACCTTGTGGTGCATACCGGCACCTGTTGTTAGACACCTGTTGTTAGACACCTGTTGTTAGACACCTGTTGTTAGACACCTGTTGTTAGACACCTGTTGTTAGACACCTGTTGTTAGACACCTGTTGTTAGACACCTGTTGTTAGACACCTGTTGTTAGACACCTGTTTGTTAGACACCTGTTTTTGTTAGACACCTGTTGTTAGACACCTGTTGTTAGACACCTGTTGTTAGACACCTGTTGTTAGACACCTGTTGTTAGACACCTGTTGTTAGACACTTTGTGGTGCATACCGGCACCTGTTGTTAGACACCTGTTGTTAGACACCTGTTGTTAGACACCTTGTGCTGCGTACCGGCACCATTTATCACACACCTGTGAGTACTGAGACTATTTCTATAGGAAACAGGCTCTGATTACTATTATATTTCCTGATCCGTAAGCTAATGTATTCGTTACAGGTGCCCTAATTATAACGCTTTTGCTTCTACTGTTGTTGCTGTTGCTACTGTTGTTGCGGTTGCTACTGTTGTTGCTGTTGCTGCTGTTGTTGCTGTTGCTGCTGCTGTTGCTGTTGCTACTGTTGTTGCTGTTGCTACTGTTGTTGCTGTTGCTGCTGCTGCTGTTGCTGCTAGTAAAACTTCAGTAAACGTGATCTCCACAAAACAGCGTTACAAAGGTTGAAAATAAATTTCTTTGAGAAATTCTTCTTTCTTCTTAACATTCCGCTGGCTGTAATCTCCGGCGGAAAGTTCTGGCTGCTCGTTCCCTTCTGGACTGCAGTCCTGTCTTAAAACCTGAGTGTTGCATGTGCATCCTTTTGACAGATCTGAGTCATTTGCGTGCAGACTGTTGGTTCTTTGCCTCTAAGGCCTTGTCTCTCAGGTAGATGCACTCCGACTTCGAAGGAAGCTCCCACTTAGTCCTTTCTTACGACATGCTTTTGGGTAGGCAGTTGGTCTGTTGTTTAATAGAGCCCCGGAACCCATACGGGGAAATAATTCTCCCAAGCGAGACTATCACAATAACAGTTACTAACTGAACATCAAAGTTTGGACTTCTCTCCCTTTTAATAGGTCTTGCTTTATCGTCTGCTCATTGTAAATGTGAAATCTTGGCCAGACTGCATGAACATCGAGCCAAAATGAAGAGCGTCAGGAGATCTTTGAGCAGGCTGGTGGGAGGAGGACTCAACGGAAATGAACATAACTGGTGTTTCCAGTCCATCAGTGGCTACACGCTACGGTTTATGGTGAGGATCCATAGCATCCGAACCTTGGTGCTCTAAGACAAGCTCCTAAAAAATTGTTAAAGTGATGACTGAGGCCCCATCCCCTTTTCCCACCCAAGTCATATAGCTCTTTCAAGTATTTGTTTGTAATTACATGTTATTTAGAACATATTTGCAATGCAGCATATTTATCATTATTATTATTATGCACTAAATATGGATTGAGCCCTTTGAAATTTTCTGGGTCTTTGCCACGAGCCGCCTGGATTTGTCGTGTTCCTGCTACGATTTCTCTTTTGATGGAGGGAAGAGTTGTCCTTTTATCTTATGTTGTTTTCTGTCAATCAGAAGTCAAGACTACTTTCTTTCATCTGTCATGAAACTGTAGTTGATTGTGAGTTTGGTAAAGACTTATAAGCCCAATACAGACCCAGACTGATCTAGGGCAATAAGGGCAGGGAACGTTGTAGAGCAGTGGCTCTCAACGTTCCTAATGCAGCGGCCCTTTAATACAGTTCCCTCATGTTGTTACGACCCTTTGATACAGTTTCCTCATGTTGTGGCGACCCTTTAATACAGTTCCCTCCTGTTGTTACGACCCTTTAATACAGTTCCCTCATGTTGTGGCGACCCTTTAATACAGTTTCCTCATGTTGTTACGACCCTTTAATACAGTTCCTTCATGTTGTTACGACCCTTTAATACAGTTCCCTCATGTTGTGGCGACCCTTTAATACAGTTCCCTCATGTTGTGGCGACCCTTTAATACAGTTCCCTCATGTTGTGGCGACCCTGTAATACAGTTCCCTCATGTTGTGGCGACCCTTTAATACAGTTTCCTCATGTTGTTACGACCCTTTAATACAGTTCCCTCATGTTGTTACGACCCTGTAATACAGTTCCCTCATGTTGTTACGACCCTTTAATACAGTTCCCTTATGTTGTAACGACCCTTTAATACAGTTCCCTCATTTTGTGGCGACCCTGTAATACAGATCCCTCATGTTGTTACGACCCTTTAATACAGTTCCCTCATGTTGTTACGACCCTTTAATACAGTTCCCTCATGTTGTTACGACCCTTTAATACAGCTCCTAATGTTGTTACGACCCTTTAATACAGTTCCCTCATGTTGTAACGACCCTTTAATACAGTTCCCTCATGTTGTTACGACCCTTTAATACAGCTCCTAATGTTGTTACGACCCTTTAATACAGTTCCCTCATGTTGTAACGACCCTTTAATACAGTTCCCTCATGTTGTTACGACCCTTTAATACAGTTCCATCTGGTTGTTACGACCCTTTAATACAGTTTCCCCATGTGTTACGACCCTTTAAATACAGTTTCCCTCATGTTGTTACGACCCTTTAATACAAGTTCCCTCATGTTGTGACGACCCTTTAATACAGTTCCCTCATGTTGTTAGCGACCCCTTTCAGTTCCCTTCATGTTGTTACGACCTTTAATACAGTCCCCCCTCATGTTGTTACGACCTTTAATACAGTTCCCCTCATGTTTGTGGCGACCCTTTAATACAGGTTCCCTTCATGTTTGTTACGACCCTTTAATACAGTTCCCTCATGTTGTTACCACCCTTTAATATCAGTTCCCTCAGTGTGTGACGACCCTTTAATACCGTTCCATGTTGTTGTTAAGACCCTTTAATACAGTTCCCTCATGTTGTTAAGACCCTTTCATACAGTTCCCTCATGTTGTACGACCCTTCAATACAGTCCCCTCATCGTTTACCCTTTAATACAGTTCCCTCATGTTTGTACACGACCCTTAATACCGTTACCTCATGTTACGACCCTTTCATACAGTTCCCTCATAGTTGTTACGACCCTTTAATACAGTTCCCTCATGTTTAACGACCCTTTAAACATGTTGTAACGACCCTTTAATACAGTTCCCTCATGTTGTGACGACCCTTTAATCCCTCACAGTCCTCATGTGTTACGTTCCCCTCATGTTGTTACGACCCTTTAATACAGTTTCCCTCATGTTGTTACCACCCTTTAATACA
>CAJHNH020003254.1:0-40000 GCA_905116865.2 Candidula unifasciata
CCTTCTTCTTCTTCTTCTTCTTCTCTTCTTTCTTCTTTCTTCTTCTTCTTCTTCTTCTCTTCTCTCTTCTTCTTCTTCTCTTCTTCTTCTTCTTCTTCTCTTCTTCTTCTTCTTCTTCTTCTTCTTCTTCTTCTTCTTCTTCCTTCTTCTTCCTTCTCTTTCTTCTTCTTCTTCTTCCTCTTCTTCTCTTCTTCATTCTTCTTCTTCTTCTTCTTCTTCTTCTTCTTCTCTTCTTCTTCTTCTCCTTCTTCTTCTTCTTCTTCTTCTTCTTCTTCTTTTCTTTCTTCTTCTTCTTCTTCTCATTCTTTTCTTCTTCTTCTTCTTCTTCTTCTTCTTCTTCTTCTTTCTTCTCTTCTTCTTCTTCTTCTTCTTCCTTCTTCTCTTCTTCTTCTTCTTCTTCTTCTCTTCCTTCTCTTCTTCTTCTTCTTCTTCTTCTTCTTCTTCTTCTTCCTTCTTCTTCTTCTTCTTCTTCTTCTTCTTCTTCTTCTTCTTCTTCTTCTCTTCTTCTGCTTCTGCTTCTGCGTCTCTTCTGCTTCTGCTTCTGCTTATGCTTCTTTCTTCTTCTTATTCTTGCTGCTTCTTGCTTCTGCTTCTCCTTCTGCTTCTTTCTGCTTCTTGCTTCTTCTTCTGCTTCTGCTTCTTCTTCTGCTTCTGCTTCTGCCTTCTTCTCTGCTTCTGCTTCTTCTTCTTCTTCTGCTTCTGCTTCTGCTTCTGCTTCTGCTTCTGCTTCTGCTTCTTTCTGCTTCTGCTTCTGCTTCTGCTTCTGCTTCTGCTTCTGCTTCTGCTCTGCTTCTGCTTCTTCTTCTGCTTCTTCTTCTGCTTCTGCTTCTGCTTCTGCTTCTGCTTCTGCTTCTGCTTCTGCTTCTGCTTCTGGCTTCTTCTTCTTCTTCTTCTGCTTCTGCTTCTGCTCTGCTTCTGCTTCTTCTTTCTTCTTCTTCTTCTGCTTCTTCTTCTGCTTCTGCTTCTGCTTCTCTTTCTTCTTCTTCTTCTTCTTCTTCTTCTTCTTCTTCTTCTTCTTCTTCTTCTTCTTTCTTCTTCTTCTTCTTCTTCTTCTTCTTCTTCTTTCTTCTTCTTCTTCTTCTTCTTCTTCTCTTCTTCTTCTTCTTCTTTCTTCTTCTTCTTCTTTCTCTTCTTCTTCTTCTTCTTCTTCTTCTTCTTCTTCTTCTTCTTCTTCTTCTTCTTCTTCTTTCTTCTTCTTCTTCTTCTTCTTCTTCTTCTTCTTCCTTCTTCTTCTTCTTCTTCTTCTTCTTCTTCTTCTTCTTCTTCTTCTTCTTCTTCTTCTTCTTCTTCTTCTTCTTCTTCTTCTTCTTCTTTCTTCTTCTTCTTCTTCTGTCTTCTTCTTCTTCTCTTCTTCTTCTTCTTCTTCTTCTTCTTCTTCTTCTTCGTTTCTTTCTTCTTCTTCTTCTTCTTCTTCTTCTTCTTCTTCTTCTTCTTCTTCTTCTTCTTCTTCTTCTTCTTCTTCTTCTTCTTCTTCTTCTTCTTCTTCTTCTTCTTCTTCTTCTTCTTCTTCTTCTTCTTCTTCTTCTTCTTCTTCTTCTCTTCCTTCTTCTTCTTCTTCTTCTTCTTCTTCTTCTTCTTCTTCTTCTTCTTCTTCTTCTTCTTCTTCTTCTTCTTCTTCTTCTTCTTCTTCTTCTTCTTCTTCTTCTTCTTCTTCTTCTTTCTTCTTCTTCTTTCTTCTTCTTCTTCTTCTTCTTTCTTCTTTCTTCTTCTTCTTCTTCTTCTTCTTCTTCTTCTTCTTTCGTCTTCTTCTTCTTCTTCTTCTTCTTCTTCTCTTCTTCTTCTTCTTCTTCTTCTTCTTCTTCTTCTTCTTCTTCTTCCTTCTTCTTCTTCTTCTTCTTCTTCTTCTTCTTCTTCTTCTTTCTTCTTCTTCTTCTTCTTCTTCTTCTTCTTCTTCTTCTTCTTCTTCTTCTTCTTCTTCTTCATTCTTCTTCTTCTTCTTCTTCTTCTTCTTCTTCTTCTTCTTCTTCTTCTCTTCTTCTTCTTCTTCTTCTTCTTCTTCTTCTTCTTCTTCTTCTTCTTCTTCTTTCCTTCTTCTTCTTCTTCTTCTTCTCTTCTTCTTCTTCTTCTTCTTCTTCTTCTTCTTCTTTCTTCTCTCTTCTTCTTCTTCTTCTTCTTCTTCTTCTTCTTCTTCTTCTTTCTTCTTCTTCCTCTTCCTCTTCCTCTTCTCTTCTCTTCTTCTTCCTCTTCCTCTTCCTCTTCCTCTTCTTCTTCTTCTTCTTCTTCTTCTTCTTCTTCTTCTTCTTCTCTTCTTCTTCTTCTTCTTCTTCTTCTGTCTTCTTCTTCTTCTTCTTCTTTCTTCTTCTTCTTCTTCTTCTTCTTTTCTTCTTCTTTCTTCTTCTTCTTCTTCTGCCTTCTTCTGCTTCTTCTTCTTTCTTCTTCTTCTTCTTCTTCTTCGTCTCTTCTTCTTCCTCTTCTTCTTCTTCCTCTTCTTCTTCTTCTTCTTCTTCTTCTTCTTCTTCTTCTTCTTCCTTCTTCTTCTTCTTCTTCTTCTTCTTCTTACTTCTTCTTCGTCTTCTTCTTCTTCTGCTCTTCTTCTCCTTCTTCTTCTTCTTCTTCCTTCTTCTTCTTCTTCTCTTCTCTTCTTCTTCTCTCTTCCTCTTCTTCTTCTTTTCTCCTCCATCTTTCTCCGTCACCTTAATCCTATTACAACTTTCTTTTAATCTGAATCATTTCGTTCAGCTGCTGTTTTTGCCTTTTAGTAATCACAAAAGACTCGAAAAATTGTAAAAATGAACCAAATCTAAGTTATAATTTAACTTAAACAAACTTACAAATGTATTGTCCTAACTGTATTACCTACCTAGTACCTGTAAATTTGAGTGTCCGAATTGCACGGACCAAAAAAAAAAAGTAATAAATAAATAAATAAATAAATAAATAAATAAATAAACAGAACAATGCAAACGAAACTTTCAAAAGACATTGTAATAAAGAGAAGCATCAGCACTATGTATCTTAATCTAATCTGCAAGATGTCTGATGTTACAAAGAAGCGGTTCGAACTGCAGAGCGGTGATTGCATTACGAGTATCCGCTTTTTAAAGCCGTTAGCTTTTTCTGTGACTCTTCATCAATCACTTTTTAGAAAACGTTTATTTTAACATTAGGTCTAAGAGTTCATCCTCTGAGTCATAGATTCTCTCAAATATAATCAATTTGTTGACCCTTCTTTAACTTCTTTGGTCTGGCTTTTGATTTATTGACTCTGAAGTGTAATTATTTGCGATTTTGTTCAAGCAATATAAATAACATAAGAAAATTAAAAGCTGAAAACTAAATTATCGAATTTTACCTCGGTGAAAGTAGAACCATGTCTGTGATCAAGGGCAATATAAATTAAACTCATCAACATCATTATCAGCATCACAATTTCAGACTCACCATTATCATCATCTCGTGCCAAGCTAATCATCATCATAATCATCTTCGTCATTGTCATCGCCATTATTATCAATGTTTAGTCAAAAAATAAAAAAAAAAAAATGTTTAAATCATGTAATCTAATCATCTTATTCGCTCTCTTTCAGTGATTGTCTTCAGTGTGTTTTTCTCTGTAAGTTTTAACCTTAAGTTTTTTGCAGATTTGTGCGATGTAGTTGTATGTGTGTCATACGTTTAACTTTTCCTTTGCTAATTTGGATTTTATATGTTTTGTTTTATATAATTGTTATGATCAGAAATCCGTTTGATACTATTTCAGACCAAGACAATCATATGTCTTTGAAGATTTTCAAAAAGTGTTTATTTGTCAAATGTGCATTCATTTCAATGTTTTGACAGATACAAATTAATTAAGCGCATCTGCAACGAATGATGGACATAATGGTAATTCAATTTAAAAAAAGCAAACGTCTTATACTGGATGACAAAAAAAAAAAAAAAACCCACCACGGTAATGTTAGTAACAAATAGGAACGTGTTCCCCAATAAGCTAAATGAATGAAAATGTTGTTATAATAAAAAGACAGATCTGCAAAGAGATAAGTTTGTATGTATTTTAATTATGTGTAGGAGGCAGAATAAATTAGGGCTAGGAAATGTTGTGTTTGGGAAGAAATAATGAATGAAAGAAAGAAGGAAAGAAAGAAGGAAAGAAAGAAATAAAGAAAGAAAAAGAAAGAAAGAAAAAAAGAAAGAAGGAAAGAAAGAAAGAAAGAAAGAAAGAAAGAAAGAAAGAAAGAAAGAAAGAAAGAAAGAAAGAAAGAAAGAAAGAAAGAAAGAAAGAAAGAAAGAAAGAAAGAAAGAAAGAAAGAAAGAAAGAAAGAAAGAAAGAAAGAAGGACAAAAAAAAAAGAAATACAGAAAGAGGGAGGGTGAAGATAAATTGATAGTCAGTCAGACAGACAGGCAGGCAGGCAGACAGACTGGGAGACTGAACTGGACTCCAAGCACGATGAGAAAATACCAAAGAGTATAGACCGAAATGGTGGAAGGGACTGTAAGATTTATGTAAACGGCACAGCGGAATCATGATGATGATGATGGCGATGATAATACTGATTCAGAACCAGGGCTGGATTAAGACTTGATGAGGCCCTAAGCTGTATAAAGCCGGAAGCCCCTACCGTTTTAAATTACACCAGCTAATCGCAGAAAAGTTAACAATTTATGGATAATTGAAACATATTGCCGTTTAAATTTTATTAAAAGAAATATAATGTTTTTGCAAAATCACACACACACACACACACACACAAACACACACACACAAACACACACACACAAACACACACACAAACACACACACACAAACACACACACAAACACAAACACACACACACAAACACACACACAAACACACACACAAACACACAAACACACACACACACAAACACACACACAAACACACAAACACACACACACACAAACACACACACACACACACACAAACACACACACAAACACACACAAACACACACACACAAACACACACACAAACACACACACAAACACACACACAAACACACACACACAAACACACACACACACACACACATACACACAAACACACACACAAACACACACACACAAACACACACACACACACATACACACACACAAACACACACACACACAAACACACACAAACACACACACACATAAATGACAAAATATTAGAAGAAAATTACATTGTTAAAAAGGCATATTTTAGACCTGTTTAGATTGTGAGGCCCTAACGTAGCTTTTTTGTTTTTTTTAGCTTACACCTGTATCGAACATTTTTCAGAGCTTATGTGCAATTTGAAAATAGATTTTCTCAGTGTTTACTATAAGGTAGAGAGCGAATAGACTGCATGATTCAGTCCACTAGTTTTTGCACAGACTACATGGAAACGATTCAAATTACACGTGTAACACGATCCCCAAAAGTTATGACCCTGAAAATAAGTAGGCGTTGTGACAGTATGGTCGGTATAATAAAAAAAAAAAAATACCACTGAGATAGAACACCCAGTAACATGTGCTTGCAATGCCTGGAATATCTAAAAACAGCTGCCAACGAGCCATTGGTGTGCTGGAGACCGGAATGAGCTGGCGGGTCATTGCCATTACATTAATCGTCACCACAACACTATTCGTTGTAGAATCACCGGTAGTGCCGAGGATAGACGTCAGAGTGGCCAGCTACGAGTTGCTAACCCTGGGCAAAATAGTCACTTTGTGCTGAGTCGCCTAAGGAATCTTTTTCTTTCGGCAAGTCGAATAAAAATAGTGAGCAGACGGGGACAAGTCTATCCAATGACAGTCACACAACAACTGAGAGATACAGACCTAACTGTAAGAAAATCTTATGTAGGCGCGGGGGAAACTCTCGGCTGCTAGTTTAACTTGGCGGTTTGTTGTGTTTTGCAACATCATCGCAGGAAATTCATCATACTTTTGCGGCGGTATATTCGCCGGAAATAAGTCCGCAATTAAGATGTGATTGAGGCCCTGCCAGGGCGTGTTTTTGGCCTCCTTAATGTGTGGTTGTTTTTCGGAAGATAGCCTAGAAAGCTGTACTATTCACGGACGAGGAACGATTCCTCCAAACCTTTATTTCTGGAGGTGGGCTATGCCGATTTGGCGACGGGATAGAACTGTGCAAAATGCTTCATTCCTCAGGAAGGTGGAAGTATTCACATTTGGAGGGGATTCAATTGTCTCTCCATGTCTTCCATAAAAATGTTAATCAAGGAAAATTAATAAAGATTCCAAATATGTAAACTTGTAAACACTTATGTTTACATTTAGTACTCTGTTCCTGGATTAATAACCTGGTACTTTTAATGTGCTTCAATGTATAATTGAAACTTTCAAAATGTAGTGTCTAGAAGAATTTCTTAATTAAAAATATAACCGAAAAAGGTCGCTCAAGAAAAAAACAGGGAGGGGGTGGTGTGGGTTGGGTGGGGGGGGGAGGGGTGGGGTGGGGGGGGGGGTAAATAAAATAACAAGGTTGTTTCATCAAATGACATCATATTTAAAAAAAAAAAGAACAGACCTGAGGTTAGCTAACCTAGAGTATGTCCAACATTAAAAAAATAGTGAGTTTGTGGCCAGTTTATAGTCTATTAGACTGCATGATGTCTGCTCTAAAGAACAACCGAAAGCACAGAGCAACAGTGTTAGAACCACACATACTAATGGATAAAATATAAAAAGTAATTAAGCAGTCTCCCAAATATAAAGCACCAGGAGCTGATAGATTACCAACAGAAATAATTCAAGCAGCAGGTGAAAGCAGCATCAGATGGCTTCACAGAATATTTAATGCAGCATGGGTACAACAAACTGCCCCTATTGATTGGCAACAGGCAATAGTTATACCCTTGTGGAAGAACAAAGGAAGCAAACGAGAATGCGGTCAATACCCAGGTATCTCTCTTTTAAGCCATGTTGGCAAAATGTATGCCAAGATAATAGAAACAAGACTGAGACCAGTGATAGAACCACAGCTGGCAGAAGAACAGATGGGATTTAGGAGAAATAGAAGCTGCACAGATGCAATCTTCACACTTAAACAGTTAATAGAAAAGAACATTGAATACAATAGGAACTTGTTTGTGGCATTCGTAGACCAGGAGAAGGCATTTGACAGAGTCGACAGACAATTATTATGGAAAGTAATGGCAAGATATGGAGTAAGCGAAAACCTCATCAAAGTGCGCAAGAGTTTATACAGGGATTGTAGAAGTGTAGTTAGAATAAATCAGGGAACATCTCATCCATTCACAGTAACATCTGGAGAAGGACAGGGGTGTGTCTTATCACCACTGCTGTTTATCACCTACATCGACAGTATATGCAAGAATGCCAAGCCCATGAATGAAAATGTTAGTAAGATCAACGCATTACTCTTTAAAGGTGACCAGGTCTTGATAGCAGATACAGCCATGAAATTGCAACAACATCTAACATAAATGAATGAAGAATGTAAAACAAATAATACGAGAATCAACACTGAAAAGACAGAAGTAATGTCAATAGGAAAAAAGAAGACAGATCTAAACATAGTAATAGAGTGCACAGGCATTAAACAGGCATCTGAGTTTAAATATCTGGGAACTACATTTACCGAAGATGGGAAATTGGATAAAGAAATTAACATTAGATGCAGTAAAGCAAACCAAGTATTGGGACAGCTAGCTCCTCTCTTACAGCATAAGACAATCCCAATCAGCACAAGGAGACATCTTATTCAAAGTATATTTATTCCAACTCTATGCTACCAGTGCCAGACATGGTCACTCACAACAAACCATAAAAGAAAATTAGTAACCATGGAAATGAGATGTCTGAGAAGGGCTGTAGGAGTGACCATACGAGATAAGATCAGGAATGAGATCATAAGAGAAAAAGTCGGCACAGAACCAGTTCTAAATTACATTCAAAGACAGCAAGTGAAATTGTTTGCCCACTTAGAGAGGATGCCTTGTGACACCATACCATACAAAGCATACATGGAAAGAGAAGAAGGACGTAGAGCACGAGGTAGACCAAGAACAAGATGAAAGGATTACATCAGAGAAACTCTACAACAGCACGATGTGCCTATGGTCGAGGCGGCCAGAAGAGCTAGAAACAACTTTATATCTCCCTTGACACCCACAGCCGTAAAAGAGGAAGTGAAGAAGAAGAAGAAGATGTCTGCTCTGTTTTACTGAGACAAAATAATACACAAACGCACTTTCACAAACATATACACTTAAACGCACTCGCGAGCGTACGTAATACACAGGTTATTAGTATGGAAAAGACACAAAAGCAACAATACGAAAAGAACGAACAAGATGTGTGACAACAAGTCACACAAAAGTCACCATTAACACTGTAAGAAGAAGAAGAACGTGAAAAAGAAGACGAAAAAGAGAAAGAAGCAAATAAGAATAAACGTAACGTTCTTGGTAAAATATAAATATCAGACTATTTAGTAACAATGAAACTGGAAAAAAAAAAGTACGACTTAGCTTGTGATTTCCCTTCGATACCTTCATTCAACCTCTGAATTTATTCGAGGTATTATTACGGCTCAAGAGCTCACTAATAGTGGATATTTTAGATTCAGTGCGGCATCCCATTCCAATAATTCACCTGACATTTGCATTATAGCTTACATTTTTTTCACCCTAAGTTGTAATACATAATTAGAACACTCACTCACTCACTCACTCACTCACTCACTCACTCACTCACTTACTCACTCACTCACTCACTCACTCACTCACTCTCTCACTCACTCACTCACTCACTCACTCACTCTCTCTCTCACTCACTCACTCACTCACTCACTCACTCACTCACTCACTCACTCACTCACTCACTCACTCACTCACTCACTCACTCACTCACTCACTCACTCACTCACTCACTCACTCACTCACTCACTCACTCACTCACTCACTCACTCACTCACTCACTCACTCACTCACTCACTCACTCACTCACTCACTCAATCACTCAATCACTCAATCAACTCACTCATCATTCACTTATTTGCACACTCACTCACTAACTCACTTGTTGATACTGACTCATTCACTCACTCATTCATCAACTCACTCACTCACCCACCCACCCACCCACCCACTCACTCATTTACTTTCGATTCACCCACCCACTCACTTACAAACACCCACTCACTCAATCATTTACTCGACCACTCACTCAGAAATTCACGCCCTCACTTTTACACACATAGTCACCCGCACACTCACTAATCCATCCATACCACCCACACGCACTGACTGACTTACCCTCTGACCCACCAACCCACCTACTCACTTACTCATCCTCTCTCTCTTTCTCTCTCTCTCATTCTGTGTAGGTATGTCGGTCTGTGCAGGTGTGCGTTTGTTTGTGTGTTGTATCAGGGGTTAAAAAACAGGTATATATATGTTAGCCGCTATTCGATAAGGGACGATAACTAGATGAAAAACACCATTGATTATTGTTCTGGCTTGACTGTTCCAAATTGATCGCCTAGTCATTACTTTTAAAGACAACACAAATTTTACTTTGGGATTTTTAACTTGGTCATTTTTAGTTTTGCTCACACCCACACACGTATACACTATAGGCGCCGAGACCCGTTGGTATAAGGAACATACCTTTCACCCCTGCATACCACAAAACATTTTTGCAACTACACATTAACTCAGAGCCTTTACGTGAAAGAATATTTTGTGACGGCTTTGCAGTGAAGCTAAGTGATTTTTTATATATTCCTAGTTGTAATTGTATCGTTGACCTATTGTATCATTTGCTGATGAAGGTTTAGTAGCCGCAACGTTCATTTTTTCTTTCGCCATCGTGATATGGTTGAATGTTGAATGTTGAATTTTGCATTAAGAATCGACATCACAGCACTCGGGACACCCCCATAAGACCCCCGTCCCCATCTTCAGCAGCAAGCGAAGAGTTAAAATTAGGGTGGTACCAGTAACTGTCTGATTGTATATACGTGTCGCCTTTCCCTTGAGTGTCGAGCGTTGGCCAGATCCCCTTGTAAATCCTCGCAGTGCCATTCTCCTCAGACAGTAATGATCCATCTGTTTGTGGTATAGTGAAGTTTACTAGTTCTACTTCACATGCAGATGGCTTTAAAAAAAATGATATGCACTACCATTAATTGTATAGGAGTTGTCTAGACAGGAACAGCGAGAAAAAGAACTGTCACCACTATCTGTATAATGGTATAGAACAGCGATTCTCAACCTATGGGTCACGACCTTTTTTGTGTGTATAGAACGACTCTCACATATGGATCGCCTAAGAACATCGGAAAACACATATTCACTGAAGTTATAAAGAAGCATCGGAAATAATTGTATGTTTAAGGGTCGCCAAAGTACGAGGAACAGTATTAAAGGGTCGCCGCATTAGGAAGGTTGAGAACCACTGGTTTAGAACATATGAAAGTCTATCATGTCACTCACATTTCAGAGGCAGCATTTGCTATGGGGATACCATTACCAGTCTACATAAAGGGTATATTTTTAATGACCGTATTCTTTGGACAATGTTGCTGTTCCTATTTTTTGTAATCACCGTCTGTGAAGTTTATGCAACACATACTGCTATAGTATATCTTATTTTGGGTTCTGTTTCCCACATGACAGCTCTATCCACATTCAATTGTACAACTACTAACAAAACTAGGATGAGGCACTTGAGTATCGGGAGATGACAGCACAGATTGTTGAACAACCACACTCGAATACCAGCCACTGTTAAGGAACAAATGCTCAACCCCCCCCCCCCCCCCACCAAAGAGACTTTTTTTTCTATATTTAACACCATTATAGTTAAGATAAATTACTAAAACACCGGTAAAAACCAGTGATATTCTCCAGGGCTATTCAACTGACGACACCCTGACCGAATCTTGCCCGCCAAGGCTTAGAAAGTTACCCGCCTATCTTTGCCAAAATTGTCAAATGTGGTTATTGAAAAAAAATAATAAATAATTAAACCAATCAATGTTTCTATATCAATCTGCAAAAATCAGTTGTGTCAAATGTGTCAACAGGAAATGTTTGCCAGGG
Source organism: Candidula unifasciata (assembly GCA_905116865.2). Classification (NCBI taxonomy): domain Eukaryota; kingdom Metazoa; phylum Mollusca; class Gastropoda; order Stylommatophora; family Geomitridae; genus Candidula; species Candidula unifasciata. The sequence goes on from CAJHNH020003254.1 coordinate 11,027, forward strand.
ATCTGTAAATGAGGAGATACATAGGAGCTGAAAATGTATTTAGTTCAGGGTAAAGGTTCGTTCCCTGTTAGTTCAAATAGCGAAAACTCGCCGTTTGAAGCAAAAGTAATAAGACAGGCTGGAAACAATCAGGCAACGGGTAGGAACGCAACCGCTGCACTAGACAGTCAATGAATGTGAGATATTTATTAGACAGGAGAGTGTAGGAAAATACCAGCCCGGTCCTGACAGTTAAGAGCTTAGATTACAGAGAAGCTCTTTTTAGTGTTTGCCAGTGGTACACACAAACTAATGGCATTTGGTGCAACATAACAGCAGTGACACTGGACACTGCAGAAAACCTGCTAGTGATCTTGTTATCAGATTATATTCAGATTTTTCGTGAACGTCCAGTTACACACAAGTCCCAGTCAGCCGTAGATTGCCAGACGCGATTGTATAGTAACAAACTGAATCAGTAACAGTGTTTTGAATTATCTACTTTTAATAATTTAGTTAAATACTTGATGCCATGGCTAGCCCTAATAAGAAAGCGAAGTAGGACTGTGAAAATTGTGCATTTAACAGTGGCTGGACACTAAAAAATCTATGCCTAATTCGAAACCAGTGTGCTTGTTATTTAATTTCTTCAACACTGCACTCGGCAACCTTAACTGATCGAATGATATAATTATTTTAAAAAGCTTCAGAATAATTTCAACAACATATTTGATGATTTCAATATATCAAGCAATGTAATATTATTCGTTCTAGATCCCTTTAAAATCACTCCTGCAGTTGCTTTTTCTTCCAATGCTAAGAAGCAGTTATCCTCTGCTGATGAAGGTTCTCTGCAGTTGGAACTTGTGGATATTCAAAGTTACAGAGCAGTGAATGAAGATTTTCAAGAAAGTGGTACCGCCAAGTTTTGGGACAGAAGGATTCAACAGGAGCAGTTCCTTAATGCTAGGAAAGTTGCTGTATTCATACTCACCATATTTGGCTCAACTTTTACTTGTGAATCAAGCTTTTCACATATGAACGCCATCAAGACAAACAGTTGGAGCTCACTGAGCAATGATAGGCTGCAGGATTGCATGAGAACTGCTCTAACTGCTCGTCTGCCAAATTTGGTAAAATTAGCCCAAATACGAAAATGCAGCATTTCCCATTAAGTACATTTGGCATCGTTATACCTTTCGTTTTTTCCCCTGCAGAATATGAAACCAATTGTGGACAGTTATTATTCTCATGATGACAATGTAATGGAAGTGACAATGGTAACGTTTATTTATGATCCCAGCGACAATTTAGAAATACGTGTTTTTCAGTAACAAGTGATCCCCGTGTGGGTTCCGGGGTCCTATTGTGGCGAAACAAGAAAGACCCACTGCTTACCCAAAACAAAAGAATGTCAGAAGATTCGACTAGCTGGGAGCTTCCTTCAAAGTCGGAGTACATCTGCCGGAGAGCCAAGAAACCAACCGTCTGCATGCAAATAAGTCAGACATGTAAAACGGATGTGTACGCAACACTCAGTTTCTGGAACAGGGCTAGAGTCTAGAAGTGGACGAACAACCAAAACTTTCCGCCGGAGTTTACAGCCGGTGAATACGAAGAATAATAATAATTAAAAGTGAGTATTAATTATTTATTCATTACAGAAGATAGTAGTACATTTTACATTATAATGGTTTACAACACTGCTTCATTTACATAGGATAAGTCATAGGCGTAATTGTTTTCCAGTGTATTAAATCTACCCATTGAAAATGTTGTCAATTGTAGTGTGAACTTGGGGCACTGGCCTGCGACGATCTTCATGTTTAACATTTTGTCCTGTGAGAAAGTTAGTTGAATATCTGTAAACTAACGATTACATGGCTTTTGAAGCAGGACGTCATGCACACATTAAATTACGGTGCGCGAGTAAGTGATTTCAAACAGTTGACAATCATTAAACATTCACTCTTCATATTACGCCGGGCATTACGCATTGATCTTCTCCTGCCTGTTGCTAATCACACTTTTTGTATACGTTTGAATTTCACTTCAATTATAATGTTACTATTAAAATATCACACCCTGCAACATTTGCTCCAGCTGATGGATGAAGTCTGGCAAAACGAATACCCACCACAACAATGGAAAGATGGTGTAATCTTCAAATTACCTAAAAAAGGTGATTTATCCGATTGTAACAACTGGAGAGGCATCACCCTGCTTTCGATACCAGGGAAACTATTTTGTAGTATGCTACTAGAAAGATTGAAAAAATCCATAGATGAAAGATTAAGGGAAGAACAAGCCGGTTTTAGATCCAAGCGGTCATGCATAGACCACATCTTTACTCTTAGAATAATTGTGTGAAGATTCTACAGAATTCCAGTCGAAATTATTGATCAACTTTGTCGACTTTCAAAAGCCTTCGACAGTATCCATCGTCCAACACTCTGGAAATTGCTTAACATCTATGGTTTCCCCATCAAATATATCAACATCATAAATCTTTTTATAATGAAACACGATGCTGTGTAAGAACTGATTCCGGCAATTCTGACTGGTTCCCGGTGGAAACAGGAGTGAAGCAAGGCTGTGTCCTATCGCCGATGCTTTTTGGTATAGCAATCGACTGGGTCATGCGCAAGTGCATAAATAACGCAAATTTAGGCATTACATGGGTTTGACAAAATTCTGGAAGACCTAGACTTCGCTGACGACATAGCACTCCTGAGTTCAGAACACACAGACGCCCAAGAAAAAATCAATCGACTCCAGAATTTCTCAGAACAAATTGGACTCCAAATTAACACCGCAAAAACAAAAATTCTAGACCTTACCAACAGTTCAGTTGATATCACGCTGAACAACAACAGCCTTGAAAAAGTCAACAGTTTCACTTATCTAGGGAGCAAGATGTCATCTACAGGAGATACCGCACCAGAAAATATCATTTAGAATAGCACTGGCATCTAGTGCCTTCAATAAACTGTCTAACATCTGGAAATCAAAGACACTTAGCAAACACACAAAACTCAAGATCTTCAATTCTTGTGTGATTCCAGTACTAACCTATGGATGCGAGAGTTGGAAATCAACGAAAACTCTAGACACAAAATTAGACAGTTTTGAAAATAAATGCCTTAGAAGAATACTAAATTTCAAATGGTCAGATTTCCGAACCAATACACAAATAAGGCAAGAATCCAGGCAAGAGTATGTGTCTAATTTTATACGAAAACGCCGCTGGAACTATGTCGGCCACGTCCTTAGAATGGATAAATCAAGACTTCCTTACCAAGCCCTCATTTGGACACCACAGGGGAAAAGATCTCGTGGAAGACCAAGGGAAACCCTACGTAGAACTATCATCAGGGAAGGCTCGCTCATGGGCCACTCAAACATCCAAGACCTACAACGGATTGCAACGGACCGCCGTGCATGGAGAGTCACGACCTCTGCCCTATGTGCCGCACTCGACACAAGAGGAAAGACTAACTAACTAACTATTAAAATATCAATTATATAAATAATAAAGTAAAAGACCCTTCACTGGACTAAAAGATGACTGTTCAACACAGTATTCTTACCAACGCTATGCTATCAATGTCAAACATGGACACTGTCTTCAGAAGACAGAAGGAAAATAGTCACCACAGAAAGGAAATGTTTACGTACTATGCTAGGTGTAACTAGGAAATATCGACTTAGGAACAATGATACTAGGAGGAGAGTGTCACAAAACCAATACTGAGCTTTATAGGTAGACAACAAATCAAATGGTTTGGCCATGTAAACAATAAATCAAATGGTTTGGCCATGTAACAAGATTGGATTCAGACAGGGCACTGCAGAGAGTAATGTTATACAGATAAAGCGGTAACAGAACCAGAGGTCGACGACACAGAATATGAACCGAAGAAATATCAGAGACACTGAAAAGTACTTTCTACGAAACAAACAGTAGGGCCTGTTCAAGAGATCTCTTTCTGCCCTGACATCACGAGGCATTTCAGGAGTAGACAAAAGAATAAGGAGAAAAAGAAGAAAACGAAGAAAAAGAAGAAGAAGAAGAAGAAGAAGAAGAAGAAGAAGAAGAAGAGGAAAATAAACGAAGAAGTAGAAGAAGAAGAAGAAAAAGAAGAAGAAGAAGTAGAAGAAGAGGAAAAAGAAGAAGAAGAAGAAGAAAAAGAAGAAAAAGAAGAAGATAAAGATGAAAAAAGAAGAAACAGAAGAAGAAGAAGAAGAAGAAGAAGAAGAAGAAGAAGAAGAAGAAGAAGAAGAAGAAGAAGAAGAAGAAGAAGAAGAAAAAGAAGAAGAAGAAGAAGAAGAAGAAGAAGAAGAAGAAGAAGAAGAAGAAAACTAGTGCTGAGGCATGTGGAGCTAGACCTATATTTTACAAATAATCAGGGCTCTATATGTGATTTATTAAATATCATGCCGCCAGCCTTTACTTCCAAGGACCTTTCTAGTACTCTCGTAAGGATGGGTTGACCTGATAGCAATATCAATTATATACATTTGTTTCCACGTGAATTCAAACTCAAGATCTACAATACGAGGGCAAGCGTTGAGGTGCTGCGCAACGGCGGCTCACTAAATATTGACAAGAACTCTAGATGTCATAATGTGGTCATATTATTCTACGAAATAGTAAAAACTCACGGTTTTATACTATGGGTACATTAACAAAGACATGAGTAAAACTCAGTGTTATAGTGTGGTTAGATTAATCTACAGATTGTAAGAGCTCATTATTTTTACATTGTTGTTAGAGTAACCTAGAACTGATTATAACGAATGGTGTTTAACTTTGGTTAGATTACCATAGACATTGTCAAAACTCACGGTGTTACACTGCGGTTAAATTACCTTAGAACTTTTAAGAACACATGGTGGTTAGATTAACCTAGAAGTGATACAAACTCATAGTGTAACACTGTGGTAAGATTAACCTATAAGTGATACAAACTCATGGTGTTACACTGTAGTAAGATTAACCTAGAAGTGATACAAACTCATGGTGTTGCTAGATTAATCTAAACGTGATACAAACTCATGGCGTTGTTTGATTATCCTGCAAGTTATACAAACTCATGGCGTTGTTAGATTAACCTACAAGTGATACAAACTTATGGCAATATTAGAATATCCTAGAAGTGATGGAAAACTCATGGTGTTGTTAGATTAACCTACAAGTGATACAAACTCATGACATTGTTAGATTAACCTACAAGTGATACACACTCATGGTGTTACACTGTGGTCAGATTAACTTAGAAGTTTTACAAACTTATAGTGTTCTTAGATTACCATAGAAGTAATACAAACTCACGGTGTTGTTAGATTAACCTACAAGTGATACAAACTCATGGCGTTGTTAGATTAACCTACAAGTGATACAAACTCATAGCGTTGTTAGATTAACCTAGAAGTGATATAAGCTCATGGTGTTGTTAGATTAACCTAGAAGTGATACAAACTCATGGTGTTACACTGTGGCCAGATTAACCTAAAAGTGATACAAACTTATGGTGTTGTTAGATTAACCTAGAAGTGATACAAACTCATGGTGTTACACTTTGGCCAGATTAACCTAGAAGTGATACAAACTCATGGTAATACACTGTGGTTAGATTAACTTAGCAGTGATACAAACTCATGGTGTTACACTATGCTTAGATCAACTTAGAATTGATACAAATCCATGGTGTAACACTGTAGATTAACCTAGAACCACCCACGGTGCGACATGTTGGTCACATTATTTCCAGAAATGATAAGAATACATGGTGTCACTCGGTGCTTGAATTATTCCGAGAAATTACTAGACTGCACTTTCACAAAGTGGTAGATTATTACCAGAAGTTATCGAAACATCAATAATTTCCTCCACTAACTTTGCGACTTTGTTGAGTTATATAAGTAAATACCTGCAAGAAGTCAAATGTAGACTAAATATTTCTATGGATTGATCTGAAAACGTAAACCTAGCAGTCTAGAGGACTACGATCACCGCTCTGTTTCTGTTGTATGTACACACGCCTGATTGTGGGTATGTGTACAGTGGTAATAAGTCCCCAGCAGTAAGCTAAGTTTCTTGCGTTATATTGTCTACACTTTACTGAACATTCCACTGATGTAAATGGATAACCTTTCCGTCACAGATGACATTCAATTTAAGCCTTATGTTACTTCAAATATATGAATACGATATGCCAAACGTAGTAATCTGTTATTTTCACTTGTAGCCATACACAACTTTAGAACTATTTTTGAATACTGCTATAGATTTAGTAAACTAATTCCGTCGCTGTATCGTAATCACACTTCATACCCCAATATCTTTTCCCACTATATGTTTATAGTAAGTAAACTGTTACCCCTGCTTGAGTTTCATTTTATGACACCCAGTGTAGCAATGTTGGAGTTCACACCACCGAAGTGCTAATAAAAAAGCCAGTAATTCGCATAAGAGCGGATATTTTATGTATGTTTTATCGCATTTCACATTCTTTATAGCTCCATTACCTGGCTGTGTTGAAAGTGTCAGTTATCGTGACAAGAACTATCAACAGAAAGAACGTATGCCCAAGCAGTCAGAGACAAGCTCTAACCTTAGAGACAGCTATCTAAGGGTCTCGCTAAATCATTTAGTCGCATCCTGGATTGTAGTCTAAGAGGGGTCATAACCCTTTCAAACCCTAACTAAATTATAATTAGGCTACACATAACAGCTTTCATTGAAACAAAAGCAGTCTAAGGCAGAGGTTCTGAAAGGACTACACATGAGTAGAGAATCGCTGAAAGAAATAAATAACAGACAATTAAAATACTTGGGCCACATTACAAGACATAAAACGCTTTTCAGAAACATACTAGAGGAAAAGATCGAAGGCAAGAGAGCAAGAGGTGGGCAACGATTCAAGTGGGAGGACAGTATAAAGAGATGGACGGGCAGCAGCCTGAGAGAGTGTACAACCAGGACAAAGGGACAGAGCGTTTTGGAGATCCATTGCAGCCAATACTGTTGTGGCCACAACAGCTGAGATATATATAAATATGTATAGATGTATAAATATGTAATGTTTAATTAAAAAGAAAAAACCTAATCTTTAAAACACACACACATTATGTGTATATGAAATGTTTATAAACCATGCATATTTGTTTTCATGGCTATGATATTTATTTATTTTTTCCAAGTACTCTTTATTAGTTTATTTCTTGGTTCTTTTTTTTTTTTTTTCGCACCATGTCTCGGGAATTTGAGATTTCATGGGGAGTTTCCAGGAAAGTCCAATAGTAGAAGTGTTTAAGGGTGCGAAATGAACACCGACTGACCCTAATCCTAACCCCACCCCCTTATAATATTGTACTTTCCCTGGAACTACCTCTTGTGCAGTGGGAGGGAGGGAGCGCTGAATAATTGTTTGCAATATATTTCTTGACCGTGTTGTAAGACATAGCAAAAAAGAAGATAGCTACAAACAAGAAATCAACTTTGTCACTGCACCTTTCTGTTTGTATAATTAAACAATGTAGATCTCCAAAGCTCGACGAGATTTTACGTTTTTTTTAAAATGGGGTTGATATGCCAAATAAGTTTGGGAATCCATGATTGAAAGGGAGCGACACAGCCTGACATGTTGCAATTTAACAGACTCACAGACTATGATTTGGAAAATTGAAACTGATGTTTGCGCGCAGAGTGGCTTGCGTCACCCGAGACCCGTAGTCGATTCTCACGAAGGTATAGAGATTTTTTTTTTCTCTCTGTCAAACTCAAAAAAAAAAAAAAAAAAAAAAAATCCTTAACCTGCACAGTTCGTGACAACTACACTAGCCATGCTTCCTTCAGGTCTCAGACTCATGTCCTCCTGCCCATTTCTCACCCTAGAAAAGATGCATACACATGTCGTAAATGTAACAGGCTCTGAAGGCATGCTGAGAAATGTGAAAACAAGGATGCTTCGAGCAGAGTGGCAAGCTTCACTGGGAAGGCCATGTTTAGTAAGCATACTTTGGTTCTTTTCTCTAGGCAATGCAGGCGTAGTGGGTAATGAACAGGCAGACCGATTGACTGGATCTGCATCACTGGGTGGTGAATTGATACATGACAAGGCAGATGTGGTAAAGGCCCTTTAGGAACAAGCAACATAATCTGTAGATAAACAAGAATATTATGGCCTAGAGAGAATGAGGCACCTGGGTGTAACCAGAGGATCTGGCCGGCTCACTGCACTCAGAGGAGAGGCAGAACGGACATATAACCAGATAAAGACCGGTACCATCAGTAATGGAACTCTTCGCTGGCTGCTGAAGATGAGGACGGAGCACGCATGGGAATGTCCCGAGTGCTGTGATGCCAATTCTTGACTCAACTCAACTCAAGTCGCCCTAGAGAAAAGCAGTGGAGGGAGAGAAAATATGAACATTCCAAGAAAGGCGTATTCAATCAAAGAGGGATCTAAGCCAGGTAGTGCTTAATATGTATATGAGGACAAATTAAAATACAATTTAACGTGCAAATCACAGAAAAAAAAAAAAAAAAGATCGTCACGTTCGCCAGCATCCCAGAGTGAAGAGCTTAAGGTTAAAATTGTGACTAGTTAGGTGTCATATAAAATGACTTAGTATTGCACGCCACCAAAAGCGCAGGGAAAGACCCCATCAGTGTTGATGCGATCAAAAGAGACAGACCCAGATGCAAACATGAATGTCCCAAGTGCAGTGATGTCTGTCCTTGAAATATTCATTCATTCCTTGCCTCTCAGGCACATGCACCCCGACCACGAAGGATGCCTCTAATTACTCGACTCCTACGACATGATTGTTGTAAACGCGGTGGGTCTATTCTTGTTCCCCACGCAATGGGGACCCCGGAACGTGAGAATCAAAAGCACAACATATTTAATTACTGCGCACGGTTACATTGTATTTGAGTTTAATCAGAAATATATGACTTCCATTTACCGAGTCAACAAATATGTCTGATTTTATTAAACTTTTCCTTTTCTCAAACCACATTAATAGGAAAGAAAATCATTATTCCTTTTTTTTTTCATGATGTAATTTTGTGTTTAGTGAATAGTAAGACCCCCATGCTCCCTTGAGTAAATGACAAGACCCTCATATCCCCTTAAGTAAATGGGAACCCCCTCACGCCCCCTTCATTAAGGCAAAACCCCTAAGCCCCCTTTAGTAAGGCAAGATCCCCAAGCAACCTTGAGTAAATGGCAAGACCCCAGCGTTCCCTTGAGTAAATGCAAAACCTCCACGCCCCCTTGAGCATATGGCAAGCCCTCCATGCCCTATGAGTTAATGGCAAGACCTCCACGCCCCCTTAGGTATATAGCAAGACCTCCATGCCCCCTTGGGTATATTGCGAGACCTCCACGACCCTTGGGTATATTGCGAGACCTCCACGTTGCCCTTGAGTATATGACGAGACCCGAGCCACCTTAGGTATGTGGCAAGACCTCCACGCCCCTTAGGTATATGACCTCCACGCCCTACTAGGTATATGGCAAGACCTCAGCCTCCTTAGGTATATGGGGCCTATGAACAAGACCCACGCCCCCTTAGGTATATGGCAAGACCTCCACGCCCCCTTAGGTATATGGCAAGACCTCCACGCCCTATGAGTTAATAGCAAGACCTCCACGCCTCCTTAGGTATATGGCAAGACCTCCACGCCCTATGAGTTAATAGCAAGACCTCCACGCCCCCTTGGGTCAATAGCCAAGACCTCCACCCCCCCTATGGGTAATAGGGCAAGACCTCCACGCCCCCTTAGGTATATGTAAGACCTCCACGCCCCTTGGGTATATGGCAAGACCTCCACGCCCCCTTGGGTATATGGCGAGACCTCCACGAGACCTCCCTTGGGTATATTGCGAGACCTCCACGCCCCCTTGGGTATATTGCGAGACCTCCACGCCCCCTTGGGTATATGGCGAGACTATAGGGCAGACTTCACGCCCCCTTGGGTATATTGCGAGACCTCCACGCCCAATTTGGGTATATGGGCGAGACACCCACGCCCCTTTGGGTATATGCAAGCAATACCTCCACGCCCCCTTGGGTATATTGCAAGACCTCCACGCCCCCTTGGCAAGTATATTCAACGCCCCTTGGGTTATATTGCCTCCACGCCCCCTTGGGTATATGGCAAGACCACCACGCCCCCTTGGATATAGGGCAAGACCTTCACGCCCCCTTGGGTATATTGCGAGGACTCCACGCCCCCTTGGGTATATGGCGAGACCTCCCACGCCCCCTTGGGTAAATGGCAAGACCTGCACGCCCCTTGGGTATATTGCGAGACCTCCACGCCCCCTTGGGTATATGGCAATACCTCCACGCCCCCCTTGATTATATGGCAATACCTCCACGCCCCCTTGGGTATATGGCAAGACCTTTCCTTGGGGTTATCATGGCGAGACCTCAACGCCCCTTGGGTATATGGCGAGACCCTGCACGCCCTTGAGTATATGGCAAGACCACACCCCCCTTTGCAAGGTATATTGCGGGACCTCCACGCCCCCTTGGGTATATGGCAAGACCACCACGCCCCCCTTGGATATAGGGCAAGACTGCACGCCCCCTTGGGTATATTGCGAGGACCTCCACGCCCCCTTTGGGTTTATATCCACGCCCCAAGCGAGACCCTGCACGCCCCCTTGGGTATATTGCGACACCTCCACGCCCCCTTGGGTATATGGCAATACCTCTACGCCCCCTTCGGTATATGGCAATAACTCCACGGCCCCCTTGGGTATATGGCAAGACCTTCACGCCCCCTTGGTATATGGCGAGACCTCCACGCCCTTGGGTATATGGCGAGACCTCCACGCCCCTTGAGTATATGGCAAGACCACCACGCCCCTTGAGCTTATGGCAAGACCTCCACGCCCCCTTGGGTATATTGCGAGAGACGCCCCGTTGGGTATATGGCAAGACCACCACGCCCCCTTGGATATAGGGCAAGACCTTCACGCCCCCTTGGGTATATTGCGAGACCTCCACGCCCCCTTGGGTATATTGCGAGACCTCCACGCCCCTTTGGGTATATGGCGAGACCTGCACGCCCCCTTGGGTATATTGCGAGACCTCCACGCCCCCTTGGGTAAATGGCAATACCTCCACGCCCCCTTCGGTATATGGCAATACCTCCACGCCCCCTTGGGTATATTGCGAGACCTCCACGCCCCCTTGGGTATATTGCGAGACCTCCACGCCCCTTTGGGTATAGGGCAAGACCTCCACGCCCCCTTGGGTATATTGCGAGACCACCACGCCCCTTTGGGTATATGGCGAGACCTGCACGCCCCCTTGGGTATATTGCGAGACCTCCACGCCCCCTTGGGTATATGGCAATACCTCTACGCCCCCTTCGGTATATGGCAATACCTCCACGCCCCCTTGGGTATATGGCAAGACCTTCACGCTCCCTTGGGTATATGCCGAGACCTCCACGCCCCCTTGGGTATATGGCAAGACCTTCACGCCCCCTTGGGTATATTGTGAGACCTCCACGCCCCCTTGGGTATATTGCGAGACCTCCACGCCCCCTTGGGTATATGGCAAGACCACCACGCCCCCTTGGATATAGGGCAAGACCTTCACGCCCCCTTGGGTATATTGCGAGACCTCCACGCCCCACTTGGGTATATTGCGAGACCTCCACGCCCCTTTGGGTATATGGCGAGACCTGCACGCCCCCTTGGGTATATTGCGACACCTCCACGCCCCCTTGGGTATATGGCAATACCTCTACGCCCCCTTCGGTATATGGCAATACCTCCACGCCATGGCAAGACCTTCACGCCCCCTTGGGTATATGGCGAGACCTCCACGCCCCTTTGGGTATATGGCGAGACCTGCACGCCCCCTTGAGTATATGGCAAGACCACCACGCCCCCTTGAGCTTATGGCAAGACCTCCACGCCCCCTTGGGTATATTGCGAGACCTCCACGCCCCGTTGGGTATATGGCAAGACCACCACGCCCCCTTGGCTATAGGGCAAGACCTTCACGCCCCCTTGGGTATATTGCGAGACCTCCACGCCCCCTTGGGTATATTGCGAGACCTCCACGCCCCTTTGGGTATATGGCGAGACCTGCACGCCCCCTTGGGTATATTGCGAGACCTCCACGCCCCCTTGGGTAAATGGCAATACCTCCACGCCCCCTTCGGTATATGGCAATACCTCCACGCCCCTTGGGTATATTGCGAGATAGCAAGCCTCCACCTCCACGCCCCCTTAGGTATATGGCAAGACCTCCACGCCCCCTTAGGTATATGGCAAGACCTCTACACATCCTTGGGTATATGGCAAGCCCTCCATGCCCTATGAGTTAATAGCAAGACCTCCACGCCTCCTTGGGTATATTGCGAGACCTCCACGCCCCCTTGGGTATATGGCAAGACCTCCACACCCCCTTGGGTATATTGCGAGACCTCTACGCCCCCTTGGGTATATGGCAAGACCTCCACGCCCCCTTGAGTATATGGCAATACCTCCACGCCCCCTTGGGTATATGGCAATACCTCCACGCCCCCTTGAGTATATGGCAAGACCATCACTCCCCCTTGAGCTTATGGCAAGACCTCCACGCCCCCTTGAGCTTATGGCAAGACCTCCACCCCCCCCCCCCCACCACCCAACATAATAAAATATAAATAAAGAGAGGACAATACATTCTGCAACAAGAGAAACATACAGTATTGAGATACGTTTTGGCCAGAATGTGTTCTTAATCTATAATTAAATGCTCGTGTTTTCATATTGATTAGATTTTTAACCGTAGATATGCAAACTGCGCATTTAAAAAAAATGCCCTCAACTTTTAGTAGTAATTTTTTTTTTAAATTATTACTTTATTTACGTAAACTGGAAAAAAAAAAAAAAAATATAACGGATTATTACAAATGCAAGTCATCTCAATCTGAAAGTTGTTTGACACCCCCATGAAACCTTTTCGCGTCCTTTCGGTTGGGAGGGGGCGGGCAGGTTGAAGACCACTACAGTAGAACTGTATTAACGATTTAAAAACAAACAGAAACGGTACTACGACCCTACAGCTTTGCACATGAGACAACTATATGCAGAGAGTTAGCTGAACATGAAATGAATTGTTTGGTCCTGCCTACAATCATGAATATGTTTCAGACATGATGGCTACATCATCATAAAATATATTTTTGTTTATTACTAGTTATGTTTTGCCACTCCTAAAACTTTGTCGCCCAGTGCAGCTACACATGTTGTACATATATAAATACGGCTCTGGTCTTAAGGATATGTTGATCACGTTGATCAGCACACTGTGACATGCAGACGTAAGAATGCTAATCTTTGCGACTATATTATGACTTAGCAGAACCATAACAATGAAAGTGAAGGGTTTGTCTCAGCGCCTTTAAACGTGCTAATAAGTCGTCACTCGGTAGAAAGTGAACTGAAATAATTTCGTGCTTTTTTTTTAGACAACAAAGCTATTTTGTCTTCAGATACTACACGTTGAAAAAATAATCTAAGCAAAAAAAAAAAAAAAAAAGTTTTGGCTTCTTTTCAAAAAGATTCTAGCACCAGAAAAAAGATGCTAGATACACCATTTCAAAAAACAAATCGCCCCTCGATACAACATTGTATTTATTTTTAGTTGGGCTCGAAATAAAAGTCTTGTGTTAATTACAAAATTCTACTTTGCCCACATATTAATTTTGCATGGGCATCGGTGCCTAGAAATTGTGTGGCTTATGCAGTAAGCCGTGTGCACCTGAAGGTTTGTTGTGACTGCTGCTTCCTTCAAATATAAATAGCATTTCTAGGATCAGATTGTAGATTTTGGCACATCTCTTGGAGCTCCTTTATGCGTTTGATGCGCGTGCGAGCTGATGGAATTTTTTTAGACTTACACACACACACACACACACTCTCACACACACACACACACGCACGCACGCACGCACGCACGCACGCACGCACGCACGCATGCATGCATACATACATACATACATACATACATACATACATACATACATACATACATACATACATACATACATACATATACATACATACATACATACATACATACATACATACATACATACATACATACATACATACATACATACATACATACATACATGCATACATACATACATACATACATACATACATACATACATACATACATACATACATACATACATACATACATACATACATACATACATACATACATACATACATACATACATACATACATACATACATACATACATACATACATACATACATACATACACACACACACACACACACCTCACACACACACACACACACACATACATACATACATATATACATACACACATACATAAATACACAGATACATTGATACATACACACATACATACACAGATACATACAGACATACATCTACCCATAAATATATACACAATACACATATAAAGATACATCCACATACATACACACATCCATATAAAGGTCCCCTCTTAGCGAAATTTGAATATTGCAGTTTTTTTACTACTCCCCTAGTGTCCAGAATTGGCATGGCAGTGTCCAGAATTGGCATGGCAGTATCTAGAATTATCTAAGGCAGTGTCCAGAATTATCTACGTCAGATAGTTCTTCCGCCCCCTCTTCCGCCCAGATTCTTTTAATAATGGCGGCGCAAATCCTTTTGACAGTGATAAAGCCATACAATCATGGTGTCACTGATTTAGACGGAACAACACGGCGTTCTATTTCCCTTGTCTTTCAGTCGTCACATAGTGATCGCAAACGTTTGTTAGTGCACGCTGTGGCTATGATCAAAAGAAATAAACACCACTGAAAATATCAATTAGATGCTCGCTTGTCGGTTAGAAAGTCTAGGGTCCAAGCGCGCATCTAGTCCGATGTTTTAAAATTACATTGGCTCCCTGGTCTATTCAACCTAAAAACATGCACAAAGTAATGCCATATAAATTAAAGGCGGCCGGCGTGATGTTAGCCACATCCAAAATCAAGTGCTGATTGGTTTTTAAAAACATGGTTTGCAGTAATTCAAAAGTCTCCAAAATGGAAAGCGCGTTCTATAGAGGACATAAGAATCTACCAAAGAAGCGTCAAGAAATTTTGAAAGGTTGGAAACCGCTGATTTAGAGTCAACAGCAGCTATAGTTTGTTCTCAAAGTCCTATCGACATTTAAAAATGTGTACTTCAGTAAACGTTCCGCGTAAGTTGTTTTATTTTGGCATAGAGCCTTTAAAAAAATATGTCCTTGCAAGTATATAAATAAAAACACAAACAAATATCTACGTGTGTCATGTGTATTCACGCGCCTGTGTGTAAGTGTGAGTGTGCGTGTGCGTATGTGAGTGTTTGTGTTACCATCTCTCATGTCCCCTGAAGTACACACTCAAAGAGAGTCGTCCATAAACGCTGGTAAACTCTTGCACCAAATGTCCCATCTCGGCTAGAAACTCATAACTTCCGCATGGAGAAGCAATCGTCTGTGATTGTATTAGGTCCTCCGCCTGTGCCCAGAGGTGTGAACAAGCCGGCACTTTACTTTGATTGATGTCCACCGCCCACTATGCGATCAGCCTCGCGGAAATAACCGGCACGGCAATAAATATGCTAGCGCCCCCACATCAGATCATTAACGTAACCATATGCCTCGTAAATCAGACATATCTTCCACTGCATCTACAACCTCACAAATCATTCCATCCACATCATTTTTTTTTTCTGCCCAATACGCATTCTATTTCAGGAAGAAATTTATACGATCACCATGATTAACCACACATTGATTTTTAAAATTTTGTGAAGATCCTAACTCAAAAACAGAGTGCAATACTTTAGACACTTTACATAATCAAAATTTCAAAACAGTAAATGGGGAGTTGCGGAGCAGCAAGTTGTGACATCTCGGACTCTTGCGACTTGCATTCCGTGAGTAGCAATGATATATTTTAGGATGGGGAAAGACTCAGAACAACATAAAAGGACACACAGACCAAACACATTAAGAGGCTCAACCGATAACACGCGTATACCTACCATAATCAATAAAAAGAAGGGAAAACCATCTCGACGACCAGTATAAGAAGAACTCAACGGGACACTGACAAGTACGACCAGACAACTCGTCTGGTTAGGGATACAGAGCTATCAGTCTGGCACACGTACCACTCAGCCAATACAATTCGCACAAATAAACCAAACCACAAACATAACCGAATCAGCATGACGAAAGATGCGATTATTTACCGGTGTTTCCTACGAGGTCGAAGTGTATGCCTGAGGGACGAAGAACCAACAGCCTTCTACAAATAAACCAGAAGTGGAGAACGGATGATCAGAGAAAATCAAGTTCTGGAACATGCTTAAACGTGAACGAACAACCATAACCTTATGCAGGAGTTTATAGCCGGTGAATGCTAAGAAAAAGGAGGAGACGACGACGACGACGTAGAAGAAGAAGAGGAGGAAGAAGAAGAAGAAGAAGAAGAAGAAGAAGAAGAAGAAAAAAAAAGAAGAAGAAGAAAAAGAAAAGGAGGAGGAGGAGGAGGAAAAAGAACAACAACAATGACAACAACAATTCATAGGGAGCCTTCATAAAAAAAAAAAAACTAACTTTTTCAAGGCAGAAAATAGAATAGAAAACGGTACACTATATAGTGATTGTGAGATAGTCCACGACTCGCAACCGTAAGTTAACTACAAGAAAGATAGATCTTCTTGTGATGAACATTTTAAATTGTTTACAGAAGCAGTGCTTTAACATTATGTCCCCTGTGTGGTGACTACAGCCTTTGATTGATAGATTTTTTTTGTCCGGGATGCCCTCTTGTCTTTCCTTCATTCTTTTCAGTTTTCTTAGATTGCTCAGGGGACAGGTGAGACGGATTTACAATCAAAGAGTTACTGGTACTATCGGAATTGGAACTCTTCGCTTGCTTCTGAAGATGGGGACAGAGCGCTTATGAGAGTGTCTTGAGTGATATGATGTCAGTTCCTAATTCAACATTCAACATTCAGTTTATGTGTGGTCTTGTTCTACATATTACAGTTTGTTTATCATACCTGCAAAATAAATATTTTTAAAAATCTATACCTTCATGCTTTATACATTCTCTGTTGGTGAGGAACAATGTAAGTTGAACCTGGATATTACATTTGTTTGAAAAGACAGTTAAAACCTACTTGATTACAGTTTAATACTCCAGTTATATATGTCCATTACTCCTGTTTATAATCCCATTAACATCGAATTATGTATCACATCGCATTATGTGTGTTTCCGAGGCTGTTTCTGATTACGATATATCGAGCACCTGTTGCATCATCCGCTAAATGTACTCGATAAAGACGCGCTTTTAACGGACAAAACATGTTTTTTTTTCTCCAATATCCAGAAACCACGATTTGTTAACCCTTTGGCTCGGTACTATGGATATCGCAACCCTTCGGCCTTGATTCCATGATAGGTACCGTAAATCTGGAAGAAATGTGGCTTTTCCGCCTACCCACGGGAGTGAACCCGAACCATAAAGAATTCGTCACCCGGTCACCGCGAAGTCAGGTTTAACCAACTACGCTAGAGAGCCGGGCGACAAAACATATAAACTCGAGAAGCTGTAGACAGAAAAGTGAAATGCTGATTTCGAAGAAGTGTCCAATTTAATTCAGGTTTCTCCCTGGGTTAATCGAGCTATATGTGGCCGAACCATTGTCGTCATGAAGTAGTTCTGATCTAGTCAGTAGGCCTAAATGATTACTTCAAACTGCATCAAAAGGCACCAAAAAATTCACAGTGAAATGCAGTATTCATACTCTCCTTGCCTCTCTGGAAACAGACCCAAAGCATTCACCTCAAAAATACTATTTGCAAAGCGCTCTGTGTTGATTTTACGACCTCGAATGTAAACAAAGAAGGAGGATATTTACACTGCAATGAACTACACTTTGATTCAGAATTATAATTATCCACCCATGATTCATTACAAAGACCAGACCTTTTCAGAGTGTGTTGTCCTGTATTTGTGTAAGGAGACAGCCCTTTAAATGACAGTTCTATTTATATTTTCAGTTGGTTATCTGGACACCCACAGAGAGCAAACCTTCTAAAATCCCGAACTGTCGAGGATTGTACTGTTGAGTAGACTAGACGGAGACGATACTACAGTTGCTACACTGCCTACAACCCCTGGCACTACAGCTTGAATCACTTCACCCTACACCCTGTAACGATCCGCTCTGCAGTCCCAGCGTGACGAATCAACTGGTCTTCATCAATCTTTGTTTAGCGTCTTTTACAGACTATATCGACCCAGTTATGTTGCCACACATTTCCGCGCGTAAAGAGGTGATTTTTCTGGATATTACATTAGAACTTCCAAAGGTGACCACCTCCCAATGTTTAACACCTCCTGAAGTTGACTTCTTTTCTATTAATCAGATGGTCAGAACATAAAATAAATGCATGTAAATTAAAAAAAATATAGGAACCCGTTTCCACTCCCAGACCTATATTTTATAGAGCAATCATCGTTGGGTGATGTGGTCAACGTCCCCAAAACTAGACTTGGTCCCCACTCAAGGTTGAGTCGACCTGGGAGCCAAGGTTATTTTTAAAAACAAGCCTGGTTCTGTCAGGACCCGAATCCAAGACCTTCTGATCAGCAGGCTAGTGCGTAATTATAAGACCAGCTCTAAATGTTGACCACCTCTGTAAGTTGTATGTTGACGACTTGGATTATGCCACCCAATGGTAATGTACGCTCCGTAACTCGAGCAACCGGTTAAAACTAGCGGTGTGTATGTTTACTTTTCTGCATTTAAAAAGGTCAATGGTGCATCGTATTTCTTTTGATCCAGAGGCGCCGCAGAGAAAAAAAAAATAGGATGCGTCGGTGGAGTGGCTGTGCACCCTCGTCCAATATAGAGAGGCGGGAGGGATGGGATCTGAAGGGGATGCGCCTTATTTAACTGCGCTTCAATAATGATAGTAAAAATGCCAATTTTGAATAATATAAAATTGTCTAAATAATGCTTAAGAAGAGAAGATCTATGACTGTACATAGTTAGGTAGGGACACAGCCATTCAAATATTGTCTAGTGTAGGAGGCCTCAGTCCCTATTGAGAAACTCGTTTGAAAGGGGTTACACTGAGCTCCAGGTTATAGGGCTGATGTGTGAAGATGTTAAAGTCGTTAGACTAATGTTTGAAATACGCGGCATTCAACAGTGACCTAACAAAATGTGAATAACACAGAGCTTCGACAATATTCATTGGTAGCATTACTGTAGAGCAGCAGTTCTCCACCTGCGGGTAGCGACCCCTTTTTTGGTGGAAGGACCCTTTCCCATGGGTCGTCTAAGACCATCGGAAAATACATATTCATTAAAGATATGAAGAAAATAACTGTTTATGGGTCGCCACACATTGAGGAAACTGAATTAAAGGGTCGCTGCATTAGGAAGGCTGAGAATCACTGCTGTAGAGATCACACGGCCTGAAACTATTATTATAGAGGCGCCGCGAAAAATAAAACGATACAACTACTCTGCCTAGTTACAGATTTTCTAAGAAAGGAAAGGGGAAGTGCTCCTGCTTCTATACATGGTTAGGAAGCGCTCCGGTCTCTCTTACCCCCAGCGCGAAATCATCCTGGGGGCGGTAAAAAACCTTCCCCGCCCCGGCACCCTAAAAAATAACTCACTTTTTCAGGAAAATTGATTAGACTATGACAAAACAGATAAAGGTAGAGGTGAGAGGATCGAATTCATTGCACGGGGTTTTATCCTATATGGCTCAGTCTGTCTACTCAAAACAATTAGCTGTCTGCCGAGGGCGTCGCACAGAGAACTACCTTCGTAGCTTCTGTAAAAACTGCACTCATGAACTAAAGGGCAACGCCATGAAACGAACCTACTACCTTTAAAGCACGAGGCAAACGGCTTTATCACTTTGCCACGGAGACCCCTGATAAAACAAGTACTGATGTTTTAATCTGATGTTGAGGTTAACGTACGATTTCATATGATACTTCTTAATCTGCGTTCATCCGAAGATGTAATTGCGTTGTGCCCGTTCACAGCATGGCCACGATATTTGCGCCTTGCAGCCGACACATTCAAATTCTGCGTGCATTTGTTGACTGGTGTAGCCCTTCCAGATAGGTTTGTGGGACATTGCAGCCTCATTATTGTGTGGTCTTCTGTGTTTCCTATGTTACAGATGGCGCACCCACATAAGGACAGTATAGTTAAGCCATTTAACGCTAGTCAGTCCTCAAGTCTATTTATGTAAACAAAGCACTATATCGACCACATTCAACCTACTGCGATCATGATCGGTTATATTTGTAGTCTGGTTTCTTTGTGCCTAGTATTTCATCTAAGAAGTGTTAAGTCAGTCTTCAAGAGAAAGCAGGAACAGAGCATCCAAGGAGGCTTCCGTAAATGCAGGGCCAATACATGGTGCTCCGGTAGTTGACTCACACAAGGAATCGTTACGTCCCTCTCATGACTGTTTAACTTCACTTCCATGTATTGAACATCTCATTCATCATGGACTAGGTCTATATAAAGCATCAGTAAGTTGCCTGCAGACCTTGGATTTCGATTTTCTACAGATATGAAAACTTTGCGCCTCATGCATGTAGTTCATTTGACTTTGTCTTCCCTGATATAAGTTGTTCAATGAAGTATAATACCAGTACAATCGGCCTCATTCTGTACGAACCACCTTCGTAAGTTGACTAGTTTGCTGCAGTTCCTATGAAGGTCAAATTGTAGAGGCTCTACTGCATAACTTGCAGCAAGTGCGTTTCCCAGACAGCTTGAAGTTATATCTTTAACATATATACCCCTTTGAATGTTAGTAGTACTTACTTATCAACTGGTGGTGTGGGCGATAATTTTTCTCCACATCTTACCAACTCCAACCACATGTATTAGTTCGTGTGCTGAAATGAGGCCATGTATTGACAAACGACCCTTAAGTTTCTCCCTTTGGCTTTCATTACCTCTTTAGCCATAAAAGCTTTTCGTTATCGCAAAATGCGTATGTTTTCCTTCTCTGATGTGACCATAAATCGATAACTGCATTAGTCTTTGTTTTTGATAGCTGCCTTAACGTCTTTTAAAACATTTAGATTACTTTTGGCTGTCGAAGAAATGTGCAAGATTCTAAAGTAGAATAATGTTTCTGAAACTTCCGCTAATTTTCTTTTCTTGTGATTTTGCAAGAACATAAATTTATTCCCGTTGTGACTCTTTTTCATGAACTACTATAAAAATTTTGATTTTATTTTCTACTTCTCTTTCCATGTGTTTTTTTTCCCCAATTGTGCTGCCACTTATTCTTTCCATATAAAAAAAAAAAAAAAAAAAAATAAATAAAAAATGATGACTGCATTTTTCTTATGTCGGTGTTTAGGTTTCTTCACGTTTTAACCCCTTTCAAAATATTCAGTATGTTTATTTTTATTGTCATTGGAATTTGAAGCCATTTTAAAGGTTTTAGACGACACAAAGAAACACTGAAGACGATCGACGGAGGTGTATGGGTAGGGGAAGGACCTCAGTCAGCTTAAATATTTTCTAGGTGGCTAGCTTAATTAGCCTGATACTTTTTAAAGTACGTAGAAATAATAATATCAATGTGCTGTATGGTAAATAAATAAAAAAATATATCTGAAATAATGCTCAATTTATTAAGTAAAAAAAAAAATAAATAAATAAAAAAATAATAATCTTTTGTACATGGTTATAGTGACCGCTTAGTTGTCTTGCACATTTTCTAGGTGGACTGCTTGAGTTCCATATTCTAACGACGTGGTTTAGTGGTTGAGCTGTCTGCCTTGTGCTTTTTGTTTCAAATACTGTATCGTTCGGTCCACTGGTGCTGTTTTCTACAGAGACATATTGGGATCGTCGTTGGAGCTAGTGAGCTTTTGCTTTTTGCGGACAAAGACCGAACCTTATGAGATAGCACCCGTTGTAATGAAGTTGATCTTTTCGAATTTAAATTCTAAACTTGAAGAGAATAACAGCACACAATCAAATTAAACGCTCAACGAAGAAATCGACAAGACGCGTATCGACACAGCTCAAAGTAATAGAGTTTTTGTTAACGAAACAACAACAGCTGCAGCAACAGCATGGATTCTAAGCATCAACAGCCAAGAGACCGTGTGCTCCAAATTCTTTATACACTTTCCTCTTTGTATTTCATTCAAATAAAACTTCACTTCCCTTTCTCTTACTTTCTCTCTCTTTCTCTCTCTCTCTCTCTCTCTCTCTCTCTCTCTCTCTCTCTCTCTCTCTCTCTCTCTCTCTCTCTCTCTCTCGCTCGCTCGCTGTGTGTGTCTCGATTTCAAATTCATGCCACAGTTTTAATTTTAATTGCTAGTATGTTTAGATCATTGTATTTAGTTACTTTTATGTACACGAAAAACGGCATGTTCTCTGTACATTGACACTCACAGAGACTCATTTAGATTTTCTAATTGCTTGCCCATTGTCAAGGTCTCTGCACTAAACGACAGGGTTCACTATGTATACCATTTAACAATTCTCAGTTTTGATGCGTTATTTCTCTGGATGTCAGTAATTCGTGCTTGCTGTTGAAAATGTCTTTGGCCATTCCTGTTCGATTCCTATTTCTAATCCTACTTAGCCTTTAGGTTTATCTAAACTTATTTGTCTGTTACAGTTAACAGCTAGGATGAGATGCACGTTTCGGTTCAACACATTTGATTTCAGCAAATCCATAATCAGTTGATTTTTACGACAAGCTTGTTAAAGAGGCAATAGGTATGTTCTCTCACACCCCCCCCCCCTTTCTCCCCCCCCCCCCAATAGTTAAAAAAAAGCGTTCCCCACCTAAAAAAATAAAGATATGGGTTTCAAGAGCCCAACAGGGTAGATTTCAAATCCTGGACCTATTCTCCGCGCGTCCTCGTTCACTGCAGTAATTGTAGGATTCACGTAATTTAATTTTCTGACAAAGTTTATACCTCTGTATATTGACACTCCCAGAGACTCATTTAGATTTTCTAATTGCTTGCCCATTGTCAAGGTCTCTGCACTAAACAGGGTTCACTATATATACAATGAGTTTATATCGTTCGGTTGTGTCTATGCACTTTTTACCCTCTCATGATTTGAGTTTCGTTATAACAGCTTATAATGTAGTTGTTAAATATTTGGTAACATTATTTGAAGAGAAACAGTGTAGTGTGGCGGCTTCACATTCGCCTGCCAGCAGGACGATCCAGAGTTTGAATTCACATCGTGTTTAATTTTGCTTCTTTAAAAACGACCTTTGGCTCTCATGTTAATTTTGCCTAAAATGGATGTCAGATATATTTATGGGAAGTAAAAGCGCCCAGGGGGAAGTTGACCACCTCACCCACCAAGCACCTATTGTCCGATGCAAAATGGCTTATTCTACGTACCATACTTTACAAGACGTTGCAGAACCAAACCCTGAATGTTTTTCAAGTTGTGGTTTTTTTTTTTCTAGATAAATTTTCCGCTCAGCAGTTCACCATTGCCAACTGATCGGTCAGCTCTCAAAACCACTGTCGAAACCAATGCAAGGCAAATCGCCCACAGCTGGGATCGAACTCGACACCCCGACACCACAGTTGCAACCCCTACACCCCAGTTATGGCCCCTGATACTCCAACCCCCGGGGGGGGGGGGGGGGGGTATTTATTCCCCCAGCAGATACGTGCGGTCATTCTGCTGAGTAACAACCGACCTGGCCGCATCGTGATACCAGCTAAGTGATTTTTTTTTTTAAATTTATGTAGTATTGTTTATTTTGTGTGTGCTGATGAAGGCTCAATACCCGCAACGTTCACGTTTTGTTTGTATTTGTTATATAGTGAAGCTTGCTAATATACTTTTCGTTCGGATCTATATCTTTTCAAAGCCACAGACGCGAACATTTCTAAAGAAATATACACGGTAAAATGGATTTGCTATATAGTATGAGGCAGCCCTTTGTTGTAAACCCCCCTTGAAAAAAAAAAAAAAACCAACAACAGCAACATAATTCAGTTTAACAATTTCGTTTCCTGTCGTGAATCAATGTGTATAGTTATTAAATGAAAATGCATCACGTAGCAATGGCTCTGTAAAGATAAGATCTGAAGTCCGCTTTGCTGAAAGAAATTAAATATTGATTATCTGCTGATTTATGATGTATTAAAACGCAATATCTGCGTTCTAAAAAATAAATAAAACTGAATATTAGTTCTGTCAGGAAGAATGCTCAGTAATATATATGTTTTGTTACAAAGAATCAAAGACGGAATTCTACTTGAGTTAGAAAGATACTGAGTATCTTTTTTATTTAGAAGGCTAAGATGATGTAATAAATAATTTTTGAAGATTCAGATCCTGAGTACCATCACTTTGGTCAGATTCAAAGATGTGAGTATTATCTTTCTTTGGGAATGATTCACAGTCATTTAGAGTGATTCGTGGGGTGCGGGGTCAGTGAGATTCAGAAAACGAGTGTAATCGTGTTTGTTGGAATATTGAGATATTTAGACAAAATATATTGGGGAGGAGATTGAGATACGGAGTATCAAATTTGTTAAAATGATTCATATGCTAAATATACTATTCTCCAGAAGATTAAGATTCTGTTGAGTATTGTACTGTTGATTAGACCACACCGAGACCGTATTGCAGTTGCTACACTACCCACAACCCCTGGCTCGACAGCTTGAATCATTTTATCCTACACCCTGTAACGATCGGCTTCTCCAGTCTCAGCGGGGCGAATAGACTGGTCGTCATCAATCTTTGTTCAGCGTATTTTGCAGAGTATCTGAGTTTTCCTCCCCTTTGTTTTTACCTCACCATTAGGGGATTTCCAAAGCTTATTCAAACGAAAACCAGCGAAAGAAGCAGATAAAATGTTGAGGCAGGCCACACAAAAAAAAAAAAAACACACACACACACGCACGCACGCACGCACACACACACACACACACAACCGTAAATTTTAAAATGACTTTTGGTTACAGATTCAATCATCTCATTAATTTTTTTGTAAATTAAAATTACTTCGAAGTATGTTATACTCAAAAATCTATTTTTGATGTGTTTTTAGTTACCCTAATAAAAAGCCTTTTTTATGTATAGGGTCACGGGTGACATTACCTTCATAAAATGGGATAGCAACTCGAAAAAGTTGGGAACCGCTGAATTAGAGTGAAAGCACAGAAAGTTTCCATTACTTTCACTTTACAATTCCCTAATAAAAAAATAAAAAAAAATGACAGCAGACGCTATGTGTGAAGCTGAAACTCAGAACTATCTTAAAAAGTTTATTTTCAGTCCTGGGCAAAACATGACGTGATTCGTATGAAGCAAATTTGCATTATAAGCAAGCAACACATGCCTTTGAGGTTGATAACTGACTTGCTGAGCCATAAGGCTTACTGTCAATATCTTTGATGCCTCAACTGACCGTCTGACAGATCGGTTAATTGATTTGATTTTTAAAATAGCTCCTGTAACCTGACCTCGCTCTCCTGAAAGGGTGCATAGGATAAATCCAGTCGAGCCAGGTAGTGCGGTGTGCAAATCGATTGTTGTCAAACCTTTGTACTGTGTGCAAATCAATCAGTTAGCAAACTAATTGTTGGACAAAGCCTTGAGACCACTGCAGTTGCAACAACAACAACAACAAATTAGTAATGGTCTGTTTTTCACATCAGGGACGCATCGGGCAAACGACAGAAAATTCAGTTTACTTGTAATAGGTGGTGGGTAATGTGTTCAACATTGGGCTAGATGCCCCAACTTTACAGGAACATTACCTGGTATCCATTTGATGCTGGGTCGACCTAGAAACCAAGGTTAGTTTTGAAGAATAAACAAATTCAATTCGTTAAGGATTTTAACCCATACCAGCAGGCAAACGTCTAGCCGCTAGCTACCGGGGCACCCCATAAAAATTATACGAAGGGAAGTCAATAAGTATGTTACAAATGGTTGTTAAAAAAATTAACAAACAAATTAAATGGATAACAATTTGAAAACTATTTATTTTTACACAAACACTGGACCCTTCTATTTTCAACATAATATCCACCAAAACTGATGCACTTGTTTGATCGTGTTATCAGTCCTACCAAATCTGCTGCATTGAACTGCATGCGTTGTTTTCTAAGCCACATTTTCACTTCACAACTATTTTCTGCGTCATTCGCGAAATATCTCCCGCCAAGGTGTGTTTTAAGTAGACCAAAACATGTGGAAAGCGCTAGGAGCTAGATCAGGGCTGTAAGAGGGATGTTCCAGAAGTTTCCACCCTAGATGGTTAATTTTCACCTTAATTAACAAAGCCGTATGTGGTCTGGCATTGTCATGAAGGAGCAGTACTCCTCTAGTCGGCAGGCCTAGACGTTTTCTTAGAATTGCGTCATGAAGTATGGATAGAATTGTACAGTATGAATCAGCATTTACACTGTCACCTCTTGTTTTAAAATTGGTTAAAAGCACTCATTGACAATCCCACAACACTGTCAGGATAACCTCAAACTTTTGAACACAACACAAAGAAGGATGTTTTCATTGCACTGAAGCATGCTTTGTTTCTGGCTGGTAGTGATGCACCCATGATTCGTCCCCAGTAATATTCCTGTCCAGCATTTTTGTGTGCTTCATCTGCATATCTGTCGTGGAGTGAATCAACCAAACTCTGCTCATTAGACTATTCGTGACGTTGACTCCCCTAGCGGGCAGGTCACATTTAAAATTCAGACCTGTCCGGTGGGTATATAGTCCCTCATATCGATTAATACCTCTATCTGGTAGAATAGATATTTCTATACCCTCTAGTTGTTTTGAAAAGTCTACATTTTCAAACTTGCAACTGTGGGATATATATTTTCTGGAATAATATTCAGAATTCACGGAAACCTTTTTACTCCTTGGCGTACTAATACGGGACTTCTTTCTAGAGACGCCAAGCGAGATCAGACAGGGTCATTCTTTGCCTGACTTCCTAGGTGTACAGAAGCAGTTCACCTCTCTGATTAAATCTTGGCGCTTTCAAAATACCAGTTTAATCGTTGAAGGATTCCTAAGCTTGGGATGATATCTCCTTGGAGGCCAGGCAGTGAATCAGCAGTCTAGAAAAGCACCAACCACCAAAGTGCCCACTACCAAAGCACCAACCACCAAATTACCCACTACCAAACCATCACTATGGTAAACAGCAATGTGGGAGCCAAAGTGTAGGCATCTGCCTATAGGCAGCCCAACTGACATTCACACCAGTGGGAAGGTGAAGGTAGTAGGTACATTTAGTAAAGGACCCTTTTCCACGCCTTCAGGCGTACTGGGCTCCTAGGGCTAGACTTACATTTTTTATAGACCAATCGGCACTCGGTGAGTGATGTGGTAAGCATCACGCCGGCCGCATTTACTTTCCAGGAATGTACCTGGTACACACTGATAGCCTAAGTCATAAATTTTTTTTTTAAAGTCCTGCTCCTTCAGGGCCTGAACCCACGACCTTCCGATCCACATGCGAGCGTCTAGCCGCAACAACACGGCGACTTCCTGGTGTACATCGCACTCGCTTATATTTTAAGCATCAATTTTTTTCAGAGTTTCTGTAATAGACACTCTTTAGTACCCGCACCTTTTAAAGACAATTTTTAGTAAGTACTGTCATCATTTTCTATTCAAAAGCCATGACTAGACCTTTATTTTTATAGATCAGTCGGCACTCAATGTATGATATGCTCAATATAATGCCGATTCTCCTTACTTATCAGGACAGTTTAGTCCGTAATTAAGACTAGATCATATTTGGAAATCTTAGTCTTGTAGACATCGTACCTAGGTGGATTCGAACCAAAGACCTCTAGACCCATTGATATGAGTCTAGCTACTGCATTACGGTGACTCCTGAAGGATTACATAGCTTAAGATTATATCTGCATGATCTCAGCATGTGTTGATCAGGGACTTCCTGTTTTAAAATTATCTAAAGTACTTTCCTCTCCTTGAACTCTTTTAGTTGAAACAGTTACCACATGTAAGTATTCCTTGAAATATTTCTAGCACAAACTGCATGCATTAACCCAAGACATTAATTCATTAACATCTCTTTAAGAGTAACTTATAACTGAAACAGAAACGGTTAAGGGGACATACTGGGCTCAAATTTAAATTTTCCTATAATGACCCGCTTGATCTGATATAGGAAAAGACTGGTTGGGTTTAGCCAGATGAAGCGTTTTTGTGTTTTAGGTTTCTAACCTTCATTAAACAGCGTACCACACCTCATCATTAGCAACATATTACTCCACTTCCTCGTTTTGTCAGTATGAGGACTGGACAGAAAATGTATCGTGTCACATTTTAAAACATCACACACATCAATGATCCTATTGATCGTCTTCATATTTACTTCATTTACTTTCTTTCATTGTTTCTCCTTTTCTCTGTCTCGCTGCCTTTCTCTGTCTGAACGTCTATGTACTTTTTTTCTCTTTCACTCCTCCTATTAGCCGTTGCCTCCCTCTTTGACTTTACACTGCAACTTACTCAATCTGTGCCTATTTCATTACCTTCTTCTCCAGGGTATCTGTCTCTGATTCTGTATAACTGTGTGTATGATTCTGTCTATCCCCTTTCCCTTGCTTCACCCTTTCTCTTGTCCTTTCTATCTGTCTCTCGCACTTCATCTTTCTTTCTCCCTTTGTGTCTATCTATGCCCCTAATTCTGCCTGTCTGTCTCTTATTATGCACCTCTCTCTCTCTCTCTCTCTCTCTCTCTCTCTCTGTATATGTGTGTGTGTCTTTCTTTTCTGCTCTGTAAATCTACCTCTGCCCCTCCTCCTTCTCACCCCTTGAACACTGATCATAAATACATTATAACCATCTTGCAACCGTGTGCAGTAAAGCTCTATCTTG
>CAJHNH020003254.1:45000-72500 GCA_905116865.2 Candidula unifasciata
GGCGTTACTGATTTTGTTTCTCTCGACCGGAGGTTAGACTTCTGTCTTGTTTGACGAATTCCAATTTCCATAGAGTTCGTTTATTTTTGTTTAAAGCGCTCACAAAGTTTCGTGATTGTACAGCTAGTATGGGTAGCCGCGGGGGTCAATGGCCAGAGGCTTGGCCTGCTGGCTCGAAGGTCTTCGATTCAAATTCACACTGAGTTGGATACAAAAATTAACTTTGACAACTAGGTCGACCCAGCCTTAAACTTGTAGTAGGTAATGTGCTGGAAAGTAAAAGCGATCAGTGTCATGATGACCCTAATACTCTTTGAGAGCACATCGACCCAATTGTGTTGCAGTTTGTCCTCTCCACGACTGAGAAAAACACCATCAACATTTCAATAATGAGCGCCCTTAAAATCCTGAAAGCCGGGATAAACTGGGACTCCCGGCGGTTACAAAGTGACTTTAAGTCCCGACCAGAAGGGACGATGTGCTGATATCTTCTTCTTCTGTACTTCCTCTTTTACCTCTTTAGGTGTCGAGGGAGACATCAGGTCCTGCTTTGTGCTATTCTGGCTGCTTCGACCATAGGCACATAGTAGTGCTGTGGAGTTTCTCTGATGTTATCTTCGAATCTTGGTCTACCTCTTGGTCTACGTTCCTCTACTCTTTTGCTGAATGATTTATAAAAATATGACAAGTAAAAGTAAAGGGGTCTTTTCCACTCCTTTATGTGTATTGGGTTTACAATATTATACGAATGTTTTGAAGATTTGTCGGTACCTGGTGAGTAGTCAACATCACGCCGGCCACTTTTACTTTCCAGGTCTTTAGCTGGTAACATATTTAGACTAAATCGACATGGAAGCCAAAGTCTTGAGAAAAATCCGACGGCGTGGATTTTAACCTACAACCTTCGGGCCGAGGCGAGCCATTTAGCCGCTATGCCACAGTGGCTCCCCAAGTTTAAGCTATTAATATTTTCATCTGGGCCTAACTTACACATTGAGGCGCCCTAAAATTGTTACTAGGAAAAATTGTAGGCTGGGGAAAATAACCAGTTCTATACCGTATATAGAGTATCGACTAATCTGCAAAACAGAGCTCATGCACCATATACACAGTACAGCAGAAGGTTAGGATTCTTTAATTTTAATATGTAATATCATTGAAGGCATTTTAAATTTTTCAAATAATGATAGAAAGTCAGACCATTAACAAGAAAGGTCTAGTTTAAATCAAGGTGAAGCCCTGTCCCCACATCTTTTTAACTCGACCCTATAGAATATTATAAGGTATATGAATGAAGACCTGATTTATTTCAGAAACTGTAAGATTATTTGGTTATGTGGCTAACATCGATATACTTGCAGAAAACGAATTAGAGACAGTTAAGAACACCGATTCCCTTAAAAGAAACAGCTCAAGAGGTCGGATTAATTATCATTAAAAATGAGACAGAATGCATGGTAGTAACAAGACGGAAAAAAAGGACAAACACTCCACCCACATCATCATCATCAACACCAGGTGCCTTGTTGACTGGCGTAGGCGATCACGCCTCTCCACAATTCACGACCTCCTGCATCATGTATCAGTTCGTGTGCTGACACACCTCCATGCCATGCAACAAATTTGCCAAGAATCTTCTTTCGTTGTCTTCCTCTGTCCCTCCTTTCACAGATATTTCATGTGGTCACAGCATGTTTCATTTCCCCTTTTCTCATAACATAACTGTTCTCATAACCCACATACACGTAGCAAATATGAAAATCAAATGAGCAAAAATATACAGTACCTGGGTACAGATTTTAACAGCAGAAAACAAGAGAAGAAACAAAATCTAGAATACGTTCTGGAGATAAAGAATTGATGCCCTACAACATGTACTAACATACAGAGATCCATAACTCAACACCAAGATCTTCTTCGATTTCTTCTTCTTGTTATTATTCATCATTCCTAGCCACTGAGGTTCATTGCTGCAGATTTCACTAGCTCCCAATCGTCTATATGGTGGGCTTTCTCATTTAAGTTGGTCACATAAAGTGTGACACAAAGATCAAAATATATAAAACGTTGATAAAACCTGTTGTCTTATATGACTCTGAAACTTGGAGCAAAGTTAAGGAGACGAAGCCTTATTACACACTTTTGAAAACAGTTTTACGAGGAATATTTTAGACCTATCAAAGATGCAAAATGAAGATTGAGGAGCAACAACGAAATTCATAATTAGTTTCAATCATCATTGATCACAGGCATCACGAGGGCTATTAGACTGAAAGGCCGGGTCATATAGAAAGAAAGCCAGACAGCAGAGAGACTGAACCTGTGTATAGAACGGAGTTGAATGACCGTAGACCACTAGGCAGACCAAGAAAACCTTTGGAGAAATATTATATACACAGGTCTACAAAAACCTGGAGTGATCAGCGGGAACGAGAGGGCCAGTCACGTGAATGAATGGAAGCAGGTGACATCTGCGACAGTTTATCTGAAGGGCTCGGAATCCTGAATAATAATAATAATAATAATAATAATAATAATAATAATAATAATAATAATAATAATAATAATAATAATATTAATAATAATAATAATAATAATAATAACAATAAAAAGATGCAGAAGAAGAAAGAGGAGGAGGATTAGGAGGATTATGAGGATTAGGAGGAGGAAGAGAAGAAGAAGAAGAAGAGGAAGAAGAAGAAGAGTAAGAAGAAGAAGAAGAAGAAGAAGTGGTAGAAGAAGAAGAAGAAGAAGAAGAAGAAGAAGAAGAAGAAGAAGAAGAAGAAGAAGAAGAAGAAGAAGAAGAACAAGAAGAAGAAGAACAAGAAGAAGAAGAAGAAGAAAATGAAGAATATAATTGAGAAAGCTAGTTTCTACGTCTTACTGAGAACAATAGTGTTTGATTTTTTGAACTATAACCAGCATGATGAAGAATTAATTGGAAATAAATATGTCTGGAGCGATTTTTACAATTTACATGTTTATTTTGCTACACTGTCTTCGGTTTTCTACATTAAACCATTTAAACATTTATTTGTAAAACATTTTATGTACACTCTTTCAGACGGATGTTCATTTACACTTGATGTTTTCTTCACACATGTATCCATTACTTGCTGGTCGTCTGCCTGCTATCTTTCTATCTAGACATTTTTACAAATTGCTTTCGTAACGTTGAAGGCTCAGATGCCAACTTGAAAAAAAAATATATATATATATATTTTCTTCTTAAACGTCGACACCGAGAGAGCCCAGTTTTTTTTTAAATTGCGTAATTTTTTTGTTTAAATTGCATGTTCATTGTCCTGGTTCTGTTGTCTTCTCATCAGCCCAGTAGTAATCAATTTTGAGCATATCTTCATCTAATGTTCATTTCTCGTTTTTATGCCTTTTCTCTCTCCTCCTCTCCAATTCATTCGTTTGTTTCTTTCACAATAGTTCTTTTTTTTTGGTCTGTATCCTCCGCATTTTTACTATGTGAACTTCTCCTCTGTTGAGATTATGATTCCTACTGTTTGTTACCTACGTTAATGAATAATTTGATAAAACTTTCAGTTCTATTTGTGCGTTGATTGTTTTGTTTAGAGGTCTCTTAGTTAACTTCCTATTTATAGCTGCCCTTTTTTTTTTAAATTATCAGTTTGACAGCAGTCATAACTTATGATATTCTGTGCCGTTTCTAGCATCCGTCATTGTAATATCTGGGTAATGAAAAAATGAGTCCAGCACCATATACTTGATTAACGTTTTCAGTGTAAGAAAAAAAAAAACTTTTGTTTCTTGTCGTTCTAAATACCATATGATATATTTTGCTGTTTTCTATCACAAATGTTTTATATTAACCCTTTGTCCCCGAGTGGGTTCCAGGGCCCCATTGTAAAAAAGGGTAGACCCACTGCCTCCGCAATATGCATCTCGTATAAGGCGACTAATCAGAAAAGTCAGATTGCACCTGCCTGGCAGGCAAGGAACGAGCTGCCTGGGAGGCAAGGAACGAGCTGCCTGGGAGACAAGGAACGAGCTGCCTGGGAGGCAAGGAACGAGCTGCCTGGGAGGCAAGGAACGAGCTGCCTGGGAGGCAAGGAACGAGCTGCCTGGGAGGCAAGGAACGAGCTGCCTGGGAGGCAAGGAACGAGCTGCCTGGGAGGCAAGGAACGAGCTGCCTTGGAGGCAAGGAACGAGCAGTCTTCAAATAAATAAGCCAGATATGTAAAACAGCTGTGCACATAAAACTCAGGTATGGAACAAGACCAAAGTCCAGAAGTGGACGAAAAACCACAAATTTCCACTGGAGTTTACAGCCGGTGAATGCTTAGAAGAAATGGATTCTTTGTAGTTGGATTATCGGCTTAAATGTTTCTATTCCAAGGCCCCATTTTTAGTTTATTTGTTCAGATGTTAGAATGATTTTGAAACAAAACAAAACACAACTCTCAAGTTCTACGAGTTGTAAAGTAGACTCCCAACCTAGAATAGACCATCTGTCATGTTTTCAGTGAATGATGAATTAAAAATCGACATCACAGCACTCGGGACACTCCCATAAGTGCTCCGTCCCAATCTTCAGCAGCAAGCAAACAATTGCAATTCTGAAAGTGCCAGTAACTGTCTGATTGTACATCCCTCTCTCCTTTCCCTTGAGTGTTGAGCGTCGTCCAGATCTCCTGTAACACCTTGGAGCGCCATTCTCCTCAGACCGTAATGATCTATTTGTGCCAACGCACTGTTCACTCGCTCCCGAGAAGACTTCACAACATCTGGCTTGTTATACATCACTTCACCAACGCGTGGTGCAGAACCGGCGAATTCATCTGCCAGCTCGTTTCCCAGCACACAAGTATTGCTGGAGAAAATATCAAAAAGACGCTGATTATCTGGCATCTCTGAAGTGACGCTTGCCAGTCTGCAAGGAGCATGCCTGTCTCCACCTTTCTCATCATGCTCTGTGACTGTTACAATTACGATATGTGTGTTCAGCTGATTCTCAAGCCATCGTGATGCAGCAGTGACTGCCTCCACCCCAGTTCTCAAACTACACCTTGTGATATCTTATGCCAGGCTCTCTCAGCACTAAGCGACGTCCGTGCGCATTTGCCATGAGCTCCCATGCACTTCGTCTATATTAAACGAAAAAAAAAAAAAAAAACCCTGTTTTTTTCAGTCACAAATTGGGTCCTTTCAAGCGGGTAATTTTTAGACCACAGTTCTATGTTAATAATAATGTATGTTATGTCTATATAAAAAGATACACACTGAAATAATGTGTACACACATGATATATTTACATTTTACACACTCAAAAATACACACGTACACATACTCTTACATGCTCGTACATGCATACGTACGTACAAACATGCATACATACATACATACTTACATACTTACTTACATACATACATACATACATACATACATATACAGACAGACAGACAGACAGACAGACAGACAGACAGACAGACAGACAGACAGACAGACAGACAGACAGACAGACAGACAGACAGACAGACAGACAGACAGACAGACAGACAGACAGACAGACAGACAGACAGACAGACAGACAGACGGACAGACAGACAGACAGACAGACAGACAGACAGACAGACAGACAGACAGACAGACAGACAGACAGACAGACAGACAGACAGACAGACAGTCAGACAGACAGACAGACAGACAGACAGACAGACAGACAGACAGACAGACAGACAGACAGAAACGTATCCACCCATACACAGAGAACAGACACACTTTTACCAAGTACGCGGCTAAAGTGACTAATTAGGGATTTTCTGAAATCGGATCTATTAGTCCGAAAAGTATAGATATTGCAGCCTAGATGTAAACCACAAAGTAAAGTGTTAGCCTCCTTTTAGCTGAAGAAGAAGAAGAAAAAGAAGAAGAAGAAGAAGAAGAAGAAGAAGAAGAAGAAGAAGAAGAAGAAGAAGAAGAAGAAGAAGAAGAAGAAGAAGAAGAAGAAGAAGAAGAAGACAACGACGAAGAAGAAGAAGAAGAAGAAGAAGAAGAAGAAGAAGAAGAAGAAGAAGAAGAAGAAGAAGAAGAAGAAGAAGAAGAAGAAGAAGAAGAAGAAGAAGAAGAAGAAGAAGAAGAAGAAGAAGAAGAAAAAGAAGAAGCATCAAATCGTTGTCAAACAAATCAAATGAAAGTTTTATAAAGGCTCAAAATTAACACTGAATGGATTAACAAAATTAAATAAAAATAACAAGAAAATGCATTCCTCCAAGTGCAACGATATATCACAGATAAAAATCAACCTGAAGTAAAAAAGATATAAGGCAGAGAACTAGACAGTGATGAAAGTGGGAGAGATGAACCTCAAGACAGGGACAAAATGAGATCTATCAGAGTACAACCAGGAAGATCCGTTGGAGATCTAGTATAAAGCAACGTTCACTGTGAAGACAACACACGCTTGATTGACTGAGCAGTTGTCTGAAACAAACAGCTCTCGTTAATCAGTGAATGGAGTTTCTTGACCACACGTAAAATAATCAGTCTTACATTATTTGTTAAACGTAAAGAACCAGTTTCACACAAGTGTTGCCAGGGGTGTATGATGTTAGACCTTACTTTTTTTTTTATAGAGCAGCTGATTGTGTTGACAATATCAAGCTAGCCGCTTTAATTTTCATGATATATACTTGTATTGATTGCAGATCAGGTATATTCATGGGAAATAAAAGCGTTGACCACATCACTCACCGAATACCAATTGCTCTTAAACATATGGTCTAGCCCTGCACGCTCAGTATACGCTCAGTATCTACCTCTACCAACACTCGCTGCTTCGTGATTCTCCTTCCTCTGCTATACTGAGGATTTAGCTAACTCTTCAACAATCTAAAAATACAAATTCAAAAAACAAATGTCACAGTCAACAACCATTACTCTACAAATAGAAGCTAGCCGCTTTAATTTACATGATATATACTTGTATTGATTGCAGATCAGGTATATTCATGGGAAATAAAAGCGTTGACCACATCACTCACCGAATACCAATTGCTCTTAAACATATGGTCTAGCCCTGCACGCTCAGTATGCGCCGAAAAGGGTCATTCACTTATTTGCACATTTTCGATTGGAACCCTAGTCCTTCGGGCTGGAAAACAAATATCTAACCCTTGCATATATATACACACACATACATACACACACACACTCTGGCTAACAGGTCGTTCAGCATCAAATTGGTACCGGGAGCATTCTTGGAAAATGAAGGCGGCCGGCGTAATGTTGAACATATCACTCTTGGATTTAGTTAGTTAGTTAGCTGGGATATGATTATTGCACTTCGGACATGTCCATAGGTGTTCAGATGCATCCCCTAATATCAAGTCCAGCGTCCTGTGATTATGAGTGCCAGTTCTTTGTTGACTGATAGGTCTTTTTGTATGCTCGCTGTGATCCTCGCTTTTGGCTATGCTCCCGAGTCTTTCATTCTGGTGAGCCATGTGGAGTCGCTATCTCGAAAGACCTCCACCCTTCCTACTTCTCTGAGGGCATTACTAATATCAGCATGATTCATGGGTGACCTTCAGTAGTGTTAGTGGATACAGGCAACTTACAGCCCTCTGGTTCCAATCGACGCCAGCATGCTCCGGAACGAAGATAAAGACGACATTACGCACAGTGGACTTCTGTGATGGCTCAGTACACTGCCTTCGCACAGAACCTGCTTGGATCTTTCGGATCATGCTCATAGAATCGCTAAGTACACACGCCCTAGGAGTGTCGATACAAATGAACAAATATTTATCCAGTGCAATTTGTTTGATAGGTAGATAGCTTTAAATGTGTCCTTTACTTTGTTTGCTACCTATCAACCTGCAAATTAGCGTCTTCGGCTTAGGCGTTGCGAATGCAGTTTGTAATTCTGAGATACCCGGTTCGATTCCAACTGCAAAAGTTTTGGCAACAAATAGCAGCTTTACATTGATGTCGACAATGGTATCGAGAGCGGACCTTGAGCGGTAAGGCAAACTAGTGAGCATAAAATCGCCTGGCAAAAATTACTAACAGCCCCCACCCCCTTTTTCCCCCCACAAAAAAACAAAAAAAAAACAATAACAATGCCGGGGTTGGCTCTGCAACAGTAAAGGATACGCTACTAACTTTAACTAGTGGCAGTGGACGGACAATTTAAAAAAAGTATGTAACAAATCAATTTGTTTGTCATCGAAAGTAGTCTACTTGACCAGGTGGCAAAGATGTCTGCGTCATTCTGTGATAGTTCTTCAGTTCGCGAGTGCAGCCGTTTTGGAAACACTTCGAGGTGGTCGTTGAAAGTACACAGTCATCGATGAACAAACCGCTCTACGGAATGTAATCCAGCCATTTGTCAATAAGAATAAGCCTGGACTTTTTTTTTTTTAAATGACGTTGGCTTCCAGGTCAACCCAGCCTTGAGTGGGTACCAAGTAGTCCTAGGAAGTAAAGGCGACCGGTGTTATGCTGATCACATCAACCACCAAAGAAGAACAAACAATTCCAGCAGAAATTGCTGATCACATCACCCACCCAGTTCCGATTGGTCTATAAAACATACGTCTAGCCCTGTATGCGCAGTACACACCAAGGCGTGAAAAAAGGGCCCTTAAACATTAAATTAGATCATCTTACCTTGTTCTTACACACCTACATGAGAATAACCAAAGCTAAGCATAACAGGAAACGCTTATCCCGTCTGATAGAAAAATAGACGGAAAATTTGGAGATCATAAACAACCTGAAAAGACGTGAAAGGTAAGGGGAATCGATCACATTTTCCCCTAAAATGCGCTAATGAATCTATCATAAGTCTAAATTAGCGGAGTGTGTTTAGAAACCTAAACGGGGTTTCCGTGGCCAAGTGGTCAAGTCGTTTGCCTCACGCTCCGAAGGTCCTGGCTTGGTTTTATGGCGGGTCGTTCGGTTCACGAGTGCAATTTGTACAGAGATTCTCAAGGATCATTGCCGGAGCAACGGAGGTCGTGATCTGTGCGACGCTCTTGCCAGGCAGCTAGCTGTTCTGCAGAAAAACACAGCCATATGGGATAAAACTCAGTGCAATATAGTCGGTCCTCTCTCCTTTACTTTTACCTACAACTTTACCTGTCTTGGTGGAATATCAGCCTCAATCACTTGAACTGACATTACTGTCAAAATCAGATAAACTAGTACGTTTTAATGAAAGCTCGATCCTCTTCTTCATGCAAAGAATGAGGTGTACACACGTACACAAATTCAGAAATATATACAGACGGACTGAAATACAGACAGAAAAACAGATAGAAAAATAGACAGACATACATACAGACATATATATATATATATATATATATATATATATATATATATATATATATATATATATATATAGATCCTCGTAGTCAGACAGTCAACAGGCAGACAGACAGACAGACAGACAGACAGACAGACAGACAGACAGACAGACAGACAGACTGACAGACAGACAGACAGACAGACAGACAGACAGACAGACAGACAGCCAGCCAGACGGACGGACGGACGGACGGACAGACCGACTTCTTGATAGAGAGGCATATACATGATTTTCAATGAGGTTAAATAAGACGTATTCTGTGTGTGTGTGTACTCTGTGTGTGTGTTTGTGTGTGCGTGTGTGTATGCGTGGATCAAACCTGTTTCATAAATATATGGGCCATACCTTGTATGTATGTTTGCTCGCGAGCAATTAAGTGCATAAATACACATACCATATATATATATATATATATATATATATATATATATATATATATATATAGCCACAGACGGACTGAAATACAGACAGAAAAACAGATAGAAAAATAGACAGACAGAGAGACAGACATACATACAGACATATATATATATATATATATATATATATATATATATATATATATATCCTATATATATATATATATATCCTCGTAGTCAGACAGTCAACAGGCAGACAGACAGACAGACAGACAGACAGACAGACAGACAGACAGACAGACAGACAGACAGACAGACAGACAGACAGACAGACAGACAGACAGACAGACAGACAGACAGACAGACAGACAGACAGACAGCCAGCCAGCCAGACGGACGGACGGACGGACGGACGGACGGACAGACCGACTTCTTGATAGGGAGGCATATATATGATTTTCAATGAGGTTAAATAAGACGTATTCTGTGTGTGTGTACTCTGTGTGTGTGTTTGTGTGTGCGTGTGTGTATGCGTGGATCAAACCTGTTTCATAAATATATGGGCCATACCTTGTATGTATGTTTGCTCGCGAGCAATTAAGTGCATAAATACACATACCATATATATATATGCCCATGTATTGCAATTACAATGTCTTAGGAATTATGTGTCTTTTGTCCAGATAGCCACAGTTCTGAATGAAAACTGAGGGTAGTGTATGCTTATGGGATGTACGACATAATGACTTAGTTTAGCAGCTTGTTTGCTCGCTTTACTACCTTGATCAACTCCTGGCTCATGCGAAATGAAGTGGCCATAAGATAAATGGATAACTCGAGGTCCTAGCAAAACCACAGACCACTATACCTCTTTATGAGCAGACATTTAGATGACTCGATTCTTCTGCACTACTTACTATTGTGAGCGTTCGTGTTTCGAAAGAAGCCAAGAAACGAAAATAACTTACCACAAACACTATGAAGGATATCCCTCTTCCAAAACCAGATGCATGATAGATTAAATATGTTTGATTAGAGATCACAACAATTAGGCCTGAAAATCCGTAGCCAAAGACAAGATAATGAGAATAAACCAGGCTATCGATAAACAATATCTCTTGGTGGGTTAGTTCAACGTTAGTCTCCCCAAAATGGAGAAGGCCACTTTTCATTCACAAGTTTGTTGGGCTGGGTGACTTTCTTAAAGGTGTCCTGCTCTGTTGTTTTGTTTCTGCGATGTCTTATATTTACGTTTTCATTCCGAGAAAGAGCATGCCTGTGACATAGGTTGCAGCACTCTCTAGGGAGTCTGTGTTAGACCCAGTTTCTCCATGTTTTTGGAGTCTTAAAGCGCTGGCGTGCTGAAATATACACACATCGCGATCAGCTGGTTGCATGGAACATCTCTCTTGTGATACCACGTGTGAAGGTCACTGGGCTCAGGAACTATAAATCAGAAGTAAGCTTGTACTGATATATTCCACTGATCTGTTGACTGAAGTTATGAAGTAGAGAAAATAATTGTACGGTTTGAACGATATTTTCTAATGTTCCTCTCTTGGTGGTATGTTCACTCACAAGGTCTCTAAATCGCTGCATCTGATGAGATATAGGCTCTCTATTGAGTAATAAATAATTATAATGTAATTAATGTCACATTTGTTAGTGTATTTCTAAATCTTTTGTTAACTAGTATATAATCAATTTGATTGATGTGAAGTCTATACACAGGTGAAGAAAAGACGATGTCGTTAGATAAGAAATATACTTTCAGAAAACATGATAACAATATGGCTAGAATGTCTTTGCACTGAAACCAACAGCGTGAGATATATAAAGGCTGGGAGATCAACTGGGAGATCAATGTGAGAAAGCGAACAGGCAGGAAAAAAAAAAGATAAATATTCAATGCCTGCTCTGTGTAGTTCGTAGCTTTGAGGCTAAACAGTTTCCTTATAATTTCTTACAAACCACTAAAGCGAAATGAAGAAAGATACAGACTTCTGACAAGACCTGGAAATTTGATGAAACCAAATCATATAATGATGTCTTTCTGTAATATTAATCTTCACAGTGCTTTAGAAGAAGTAGTAATTGAAGACATGGATGCAGGACAACGATGTATTTATGGATTCAATTGACGGTGGCTACAGGGCACATATAAGTTTCCAAAAAGCTACTGGATGAAACGAAATAATTGTAGTCTTGAAGGCGGCTGCTTTGACACTCAGTAAATAACCAAACAGAAAACACCTACAGTTCGATTCACTACATGGACAGAGAGACTTGTTCATTGTGTGCCGTGCTGACGCTATTGGACAAAGGAGTCTCTTCGTAGACCTGCATTTTTTATTTCAAATGTATTGCCTATTTTTCCGCGCGTGGCGTCAGTTTATTTACATACAATTTTTCAATACGAAGTCGGGAGTTGTCATTTTGCCCTGGCTAGACTTGTTTGCCGGCTCTAAAGTCTTGTGTGTACTTGAACCCTTTTCCGTGCCATTAAGCGTGATGTGCAAAGAGTTCTAGACCTGTATTGTATAGACCAGTGTTTCCCAAACTTTTGTTAGTCGCGGTACCTTTTTCAATTAAAAATTTTCCACGGCCCCCTAACCTAAGTAAAAGTATGACTATTCTTATGTAAGAGTTGAAAACAAATACAACTCTTGTATCTTCGAATACTTCGCGGCGCCCCTGTGAAGAGGTCGCGGCTCCCCGTTGCGCCGCGGCGCACAGTTTGGGAATCACTTGAATAGACCAATCAGCACTCGCTGGATGATGTGAACTATACTTTACTTTACTTCCCAAGACCTTCATCATCATCATCAGTTCTCGTTATGTCTCGTTATGCCTAGTGGCACATGAGGCTTCAGAGAGGACTTTCCATGCTTTCCTGTCCTGTGCGATCTTCAGTGCAGTTTTCCATGTCAAAGATGCCGCACTCAGGTCACTTTCCATCGTTCGTCTCCATGTTGTTTTTGGGCGCCCCTGTTTTCTCTTTCCCTCTGGTGTCCATGTGAGAGCTGTTTTGGCAGGTATATCAGGAGTCATTCTCATAACGTGGCCAAGCCATTTCCATCTTCTCTTGGTAATCATACTGTCTAAAATTTTTGGGTTTGTGGCTTGAAGTAGATTAGTGTTTGAGATTGTATCTGGCCAGAAAATTTTGATAATTCTACTTAGACATGTGTGGTGGAAGGTGGACAACTTGTGTGCATCCTTTTTGGTCATTCTCCAGCATTCCGCTCCATAAAGAAGAACTGGCAAAATGATGCGCTTGTAGAGTCGGAGTTTCGTTTCTCTGCAGTAATTGTTGGATTTCCAGATTTGCCTCATCCTTCCAAAAGCAGCTCTAGCTTTGTTCAGACGTGACTGTATGTCTTCCTCTGTCCCTCCCAGTAGGGACACCACACTGTCAAGATATGTGAAATGTTCTACATTTTCAAGTGATTAGTTACTTTTCCAAGACCTTACCTGGTACTAATTTTAGGCTGAGTCAAACTTGGAGCTAAGGTTATCTTTGCAATAAATAAATAAATAAAGAAAACAAGCTAGATAAATATTTAAACCCATGATCTTCGGACCCGCAAAGGGATGGGGGGGGGGGGGGGGTAAAACAGCTTTGGTTTTCAGGTTGACCTAACCCACACTAATTGGAAATTTTTTGAGAAGTAAATAGGATCGACGTAATGTTGACCATATAACATACCTAGGATCGATTTGTCTGTAAAGCTAAAGGCGTTGGAATGTATTCATTTATTTTACAATATGACTTGTGTACCTGTTTCCATGAAACAATTATAGGGCATCATTTAGGTTAGTAATAAATATACTTCTTTCTTCTAGCATGTTTGTTTGTTTTAGTATCCAGAAGCCATGAGTTGTTAACCCTTAGGCTCAATATTATGGATATCGCAACCTTTCGGCCTTGATTCCATTTAAATACCTTAAATCTGGGAGAAATGTGGCTTTTCTGTCCACCCCCGGGAGTGAACCCGGACCACAAGGAGTTCGTCAC
Organism: Candidula unifasciata; assembly: GCA_905116865.2. Classification (NCBI taxonomy): domain Eukaryota; kingdom Metazoa; phylum Mollusca; class Gastropoda; order Stylommatophora; family Geomitridae; genus Candidula; species Candidula unifasciata. Next base: position 58,724 of record CAJHNH020003254.1, read on the forward strand.
CCGCTCACCGCGCAGTCCGGTTTAGCCACTTACGCTAGAGAGACGGGCTTCTTCTAGCATATGTCTCCTTCATTTATTTTTTCCCTTTCTTTCTCGCTTTGAATTCAGTAAGGAGTAAGTTGTGTGTGTGTGTGTGTGTGTGTGTGTGTGTGTGTGTGTGTGAGAGAGTGTTCGCGAGCGTGTGTGTTTGTGCGTGCGTGCATGAGTGTATGTGTTAGTACGTGTATGTGTAAATAAAACAAAGTACCCGACGTTTCACAAATTTTTAGCTATATGCTAGCACTATTTGCGCAAAAGTCAAATACATATAATTATATAATTGAAAAGGTTTGAAATGTTTAAACAAATACATAAAAAAGAGAATGTCTCTGCATGGTTAAGGGGCCATTTTACAAATTTTCTAGGGAGTGTATCAATCCTTTAGAATTCCGGGGGTGGGAACAGAGGGGAGGGGGAGGAAAAAAAAGAGGGGGGGGGGGGCTAATGTACCTTACCCGTAGAAACAAACTAGGGGAGGGGAGGGGGGGGGGCTCAATGTACCTATACTTGTCTGCTTTTAACAGGAAATTTAAACAGATCTGTCTGAAGTTTAGTCTGAAGTGTATCCAAATTTGAACATTTTCATTCTTTAGAAGTGAATTTTCAGTATTAGCATATATTTCTCCAGTAGTTAGGAGGTTTTTTATCACCATCACTTACTACAGCTCTTGAACCAACAGGACATGTTACTTGTTCCTTTTTAGTTCCATGTTTCTAATCGTCACCCCCACTCCCTCCCCCTCTTTCCCAATATGGCAGGGCTGCTTTCTCGTCCAGCGCACTTTCTTTGCTCTTGAGGTGTCTTTTCGAAGTTGTTGGTAGAGTGAGCAGGTCCGCAGAATGTGCTCAGGTGTTTGTGGTCCTGTTTGACTGGCACACTGTGGGGACTGTACAATATCTATTTTATGCATGTTGTAGTTGAGCCTGCAGTATTTTTTTCCTTAAGGTCTCCAATATAAACAATGTCATGTTAAGGAAGCAAACACAAACCTAAACATTTTGCTCGCATTTAATGCCACAGTGGTTTAGAGAGAAATGTAATGAAAAATCTGCTTCTAGATGGAGAGGCAGAATTAGACTAAAGAAGTGTTTGACAGTAATAACAATCTGGACATTACAATATATATTGTAGAGTAATCGGACACAGACTAAATCCAGCATAACACGCGACTCTCAAGCTTGACAGAGGGGATGAATAGGACAAAATCCACACAAATGCAACCCAACGTTTCGACACAACTCTTTATTACCAGAGTTAGCAGGTAATACAGAAACAACCTCAGCAGGTGCAGTCGATTTTAACATCTAATACAATTAGTTATTTACAGATTTTTGTCGAAACGTTTGGTTGTATTAGTACATAAAGACTTTGGTCGAAACTTTCCGAACTATTTGTTCGCGTCTTCTCAGTTCTTTCCGTTGGGCTTTAGGGTCATATTTTATATTGTATTTAGTTCCTATTGTCAGCTCCACTGCAGTCGCCCCATATTTTAATCTACATCAATGTATATCTCTCCCGCGAGCCCATGACCAAGGAGCCCTGCAAGCATCTGTTACATAATAATGATAATGACCGGTTGTTAATATCAATTTTACTGTCAACACACGCTGGTCTAGCTTAATAGTGTCTAGCTTCTTCAGTGAAGAAAAAGAAGAAGACACGCTGGTCTAGCTTGTTGTGCTTTCTTTTATTGAAACTCTGCACTGGCTGCCGAAGATGAGGACAGAGCATGCATAGGAATGCCCCGAGTGCTGTGATGTCAATTCTGGACTCAGCTCAACTCAGCTCTTTCAACAGAACAGTCAGCGTTTGCCAATATGTTTTCTTTCATTAGCTAACCTATTTCATTGTTCATCTCTTTCACTTCCTCTGTTGCTTCTACGTGCGTCGAGGGAGATATACAATTGTGTTTCTTGACCTTCTGGCAATCTTGACCCCAGACACCAAGACATCTCATTTCCATGGTTACTAATGTTCTTATCTGGTTTGACTTGAGTGACCATGTGTTACGGATAGCATAGGGTGTGGATTAATATGCTTTGTATGAGATTTTCTTTGATAGTTTGAACTGTCTTACAATGGCTTTCTTCATCCAATCTGCAATCCTCTGAGAATGTTATTCCTAGAGATTTAAAGTTCCTACAAATTTAACCACAGATGCATGTTTACTAGGTTTGCACTTTGCTGGTATATTTAAGTTCTGATGATTTCTTCCTGTTGACATCGCTTTTACATTTTTTGCCAGTGTTGATTCTCGCATTATTTGTTTTACATTCTTCATTCATGGATGTAGATTTGCACTTATATCTCTGTATCTGCTAACAGTCTATTAAACACCATATTAGCTCCTTCATGATATTAATATTTTTGTTCCTGTGCTTCCTCTTATTGCTTATACTGTCGACGTTGGCAATAAACAGTACTAGAAATAAGATCTCTTCAATTGTTAGCATACATTCTTTAGTATATTTACATTTTCTCTTGTAGAATTTTCCTCTTATATTGTCACATATCCTCCTCCTTCTCCACCACAACGACCTCTTCATCTACCTTCTTTTTTTATTTGCTCACGTCTTCCTCCCACGCCCCGCCATCTTATCATCTTGTAGTTGCTTTTCCATCTTCATTCATCCCCTTTTATTTGGTCTATAAAAAGGGGAAAAGAGGGACAAAAGAGGGACAAAAGAGGGAGGGAGTGGGGAGAAAAATATTACGCCAAACTTTCGTCTTCTTATCTGCACCATAACACACATTATTGGAACTTCGTCGTCTTTTATTTAAAAAAAAAATCATGTAAAGTCACGACAGTAATAATTAATACAGCAGGTTCCAGAACAAGTAATAGATGAACGACCAGAACTTCCTACCGGAGTTTACAGCTGGTGAATGCCAAGAAGAATATTGATATAAGCTTTAGGGTCCTTGATAACAATGGGGCTTTAGGGCTCTACAGTTTCGAACTGCGGTCTATGTTGTCAGTGGTATCAATCTGACATGTAAGAGCACATTCTCTCTCTCTCGCTCTCACGCTCTCTCTCTCTCTCTCTCTCTCTCTCTCTCTCTCTCTCTCTCTCTCTCTCTCTCTCTCTCTCACCATACACACACATCTACGCATACAACACAAGCTTCAACATTAACATTTTTATAAAATCACCTTTACGGTCGATCAAATAAAGTCACTTCCATTTCTTATCTGCTTCACCACTATCTCTAACTTGACTACCAACCACTACAGAGTTCTCTTTTCTAAAACTGTCTAGTACGAGCGGTATTCCTGTCAATCCATCTCGTCACGTTCAAATATCATAATGTGGCAGTCATGGACATAAAAAACCCAGCCAGCACAATTCCCATCATGTACACCATTCCACATAATAATATAATTGTATTGACACCAACAAAAGATCTGTTTTCGTTGAGTTGATATTCTATGAGAGGCAGCTGACCGACTGGTTAGAGGGTAAGGATTTCATGTGGGAGACAGCGATTAGAACCTCAGTAAGATGGATAGAGGCATTTTTTAAATGTTGAGTTGGAGCCGCAGAGACATGCAGAGAGAGAGAGAGAGAGAGAGAGAGAGAGAGAGAGAGAGAGAGAGAGAGAGAGAGAGAGAGAGAGAGAGAGAGAGAGAGAGAGAATTGTGTAACCCAAAAAATAACATTACTATATTTGCTAATAGTTAACATTTGTAGCCATGTATCAGTGTTTATTTCCCAATTTGATCATTATTGCAACTGTTCCGTTATATCTTCCGTTTCACCAGAGTTTACTGAGCTATACTGTTTGTAGTTTAGATCACAAGCATTCGTCCCCACCCCCTTCCTCTTTGTTATGTATTTCGTTTTTTTTTTTTGGTACCGACACAACTTCCAGTTCCAAACTTAACAGACAAGGCGTTGTATCTCCCAGTCTCTGTTGATACTACTCCATCTTCTCGGCTTAGAAGTGTCAGGTGCCGTCTTAAATGAGAAATGTGGCAGCCAAATCCTGTTTAAATAAACAAATAGCCTTTCTTGATTCAATTGGCTCATCGGGAGTACAGTGCAAGGCTCATACATACTATAAATCACAAACCCTTTCTGTGTATCGTCTGTTTGTTATAAAAGAAGTTTTAACTTCTCCGAAACCGTGACCCTTCACCGGTTAAATTTTGTTCTAAAACCCCAGTAAGGGACATGTATACATTTGTTTGTTTTCCTCTGGGATTAGAACCTCAATAAAGCATAGAGATTTTTGGTGGGTTGTAGTGAGTCATTTTATCCCAATTAATTTATGCTCGATAGATGACGTCAGTAATAAATGTAAGGGGGATGTTTTGACTGACTGAGATAACACGAGATTTATGTCTTGAGTTTCATGAGAGACATCTGAAAGTCAGGTTTTATGTGAACCATGAAGGTTGACTTGCAGGCTTCGTGTGAAATGCGAATTATCACAGGCCAGACACGACTTTCAACGGTGGGGAATTTGTGAGAATGAAATTATACAGAATATCCGAGACGAACATGACAGAGATCAGAGGGCTATATAATAGCGGAGAAAGGATTGAGAGGCAGTCTCGTTTGGACCCAGGAACAGTGTGCATGGACAGCGGTGGATGATGTGTGGATTCAGCAGATGTTTTTGAGTGAATTTGTTCCAGTCCAACTTGGCGAAAAAAAGCTGGCCAGTAATATGTCTGCAGGTCGTCTGAGTTTGTCTGTCAGGACAGCTGTTGTGTTTCGTTCACGATGTTAGTGTAGGACGATTATGATTTCTGCTTGAAGGTAATATTTGATACTTGCGTTGTGGCGCGGTGATTTCGGTCACAGGCATGAGGCAAAGTTAAGTCTGATGTGAGGTGTATAAGGAGATACTCCGTACCCCTCTCGGGCGCCAGTCCTTCACTGTTCTGGTTTTACGGAACCTCATGCAAGACTCCTGTTGCACGTCCCCGTCGTGCGCCACGGATAATGTCTCAAATGAGCATTAACAGAGCATTAACAGAGTTGGCAGGGCATCTCGGAGCTGGCGGCCCCCAGAGGTGTAGTGTCCTTTCTGGCTCTCACCAGCCCGCCCCCAAACGCATGGGTGAAAAGTCTTACAAAACTCAAAATTGCTTGCTAAATGTACCATCAAATGACAACTCTTGGTTAAAACTCGGGAGGGAATTTAAAACTGTGCTGCTGAGACTCAACCCTGACCTAGAGATTTACCCGCAGCCAAGACGAGTAACATCTCTTGTGGGCGACTTCTCGCATCAAGATCCTACCTACGTACATCCTCTGTCAATCCTCAGTGTCGTCGTCACCGCGCTGAGGTACACCACGGCAGCAACTTTTCATATGCTGGTTTGGAAATAATGTCCGACAAAGTTATACCCCACGGCACACATGCAAGCTCAGAGTCCGACGATCATAATTCGTACCGATTAGGGAAAAGTCCGAATGTCCGTATCCACTGATCCAACTCGCCCGAGTGTTGGGACCAAACAGGTGAAGCCACGCCTGAGGCATTTTGCTTTCCAATTTTGTCGTGCTAAGGGCACAGCTGAAAAAACGTTAAAGGTGTCTAACGTAAGATGAAAAAGAATATACCTATTTGTGTGGCCACAAACGTTCTAGACCTGCGGGCTGCTCCCCGCTGATCTCCTGAGAGCGCAGCCTTGTAGCGCGGGAAGCTCAACACACGGTTGTGAGGTTATGCAGTCATGGGCAGGACGTGACGATTCCTTGGGTGAGCCCAGAACCAGAGCATCATGTGTCGGCTCTGCATTTATGGAAGCCTCCTTGGATGGCGGGGAATGCCTATGATCTGCCCCTGCCTTCCCTTGAGGGCTGAAAACTCTACATAGAGCTGCCTTAAGGACGACATGCCGGGGGCCACACCTGTTAAAAGTCAAAGAGGACACCACACAAATGAGGCAACATCTCGACCCACACAAAATAATGGCCACAGTCAACCTAGAAATAGGCTTGACGTCTTCCTCTGAAGTCGGAGTACATCTGCCGGAGAGGCGGGGAATGAGTACTGCAAACAAATAAGCCAGTAAAACAGATGTACATGCAAAACTCAGGTCAAGGTAAAAGCCAAAAGTCCATTTTGGACGAACAACTGCGACTTACCGCCGGAATTCACAGTCGGTGAACAAGAAGAAGAAGAAGATACTTGCGTTATAATGTGTGCCTGGACAGTTGTCTAGTTCATGTGCCGGCTGTGTAAGCCGCGAGTGGAAGTTTAAAGTGTTGGAACAGTATCGTGTTGTTTTTCCAGTCGTCCATTTTCTGCTCGTCGTGTGATGTCGGTTATGTGAGGCGGCAGCGAGCGTGCGATGATGCGAGCCAGTAGAACATAAAAGAAAGTCATCGCAGAATGGGGAACTCGTCCAAACATTTGAGGATAGGAAAGTTGTTTCGTACAGTAAAATCTGAGACGTTGGAAATGAGTTTAGTTATCAACCTGACGTCGGGTAGTACCAGTTCAACATAAGAACGTAAGCGGGGAAGATCGATGGCGACATAACAACAACCCATGTTCGATGGTTCACAGACTGAAAAACGTTCGAACAAATTCCAGGCTCTGAATACTGATAGACAAGTCCACGTTTTAAGTTTCGGCCAAGTAATCAACAATCAACAAAGATGCAAAGGAAAGATTGCAGACAGTGACAGTGTCAAATAGCAATCATTAATGGTAGCAAAGGAATACAACAGTAAGTCTACACAGAGATGATGTGAGACTAGGGCTGCCCCTCTGCAAAACTTCCGAAGCCTTGTTGTTTGATAAAGTTTTGCTGCCGACTAAAGTGTGGTGAAGTGTAGTGGGAAATCTACACTGAACAACACAGAGAAGCGTCGACACCAGATCCTGTTTTTCGGATCTGTTTTTCAAAACATAGAAAGACAGTGAAACACCGGGTAGAGTGTTAACTGTAAACGGAAATCAAAAGAACCACAGCTCTGACACTGGGTGTTTGTGTCGCAGCTCTACATTTTCAGCCGTGGCAAACCATTTAATAGGAAACTACAGTATGAGAAGCCTACAATACCTCAAGATCAGCACTCATTGATGTCTCGTGATCAATAATGCTTCAAGTTCGTCGTATAATAATCGTCTAAAACACAGAAAGCAATAATAATAAAGCTTTCCTACGTCCTAAACACATTCAGTCGACAGGAAAAGCATCAAATTGGTCGGTGCAAATCTAAGTATCTGCAGTTAACAATGTACTATTTAAGTGTGTATCTAGCAGTGAACTATTTAAGTATCTGCAGTTAACAATGTACTATTGAAGTGTGTAGCTACCAGTGAACTATTCATGGATCAATATCCAGTTTATGAAACCGATAGTACAGTGAACAGTACCACAAACAGTATGCAGTTTCTGTAATAAATGCTTCACTGAACAATTCCTTAATCAGTGTGCATTCAATGCTAAAATTAATAGTGTGAACAGATAAACTGTGCGGTCAGAATTAATTTCATTGCCCAGTTGATGAAATCATTACTATGGTGTTTTAATGTTAATTAACCCTATCAAATTATCATTTCTTCAGTATTTTAAAAGTAGCAGTAACATAGTCAACGGACAAGCTTCAACGAAACAACCTTCAAGAAAGCAACAGCCATCGCAGAACCAGCTTCAGGTCAACTTCAGGACAGTCAACTAGATCAGCACAGCAATATACAGCATTGATTATTAATTTTATTTTTGATTTTTTTTTCTGGTGATTCAGTTATTTATTATAATTATCAATATTATTTTTTTATAATTTTCATTGGTGCATTCATTGACATTTATTTTATTTATTTATATTATTACATTGGTGTTTTTGATATTATTTTGCATTATTCTACTATTCTTTTAGCTATTTCATTAAAAGAGTATTTAATTATACCCAGACTGTGCGGCCATTAAAGATAATTTTTTTGGGTGTTATTTCACAAGGTATAATCAGTCTGAAACTTTATAACCAACTACTGTACTACACAGGATTATTATAACATTTAATCATTGTTACACATTTACACAATAATTAGTTATTTATTTGGTAAATACTTTGATAGTCCACTACATCAACACTTTGATAATCCAGTGCATCTACTCTAGTGCTACAACATTCTATTAGTTGATTAATAATCTTTATCAAATAATATATCATTTTTTGTTGCTGTCATATCTAATTTCTCAAGTGTGCTTAAGTGATTTACTCTCCCATAAGCTAAACAAATATTAGTTAACTCTTCTTCTCAAACATCAACTGTATATATATATATAGAATTATTTAGTTATAGGCTTGGTGGTTGGAAGAGTTACGTCCACTTTTTTTTAGGTATGGTATTGATACCCAGGGACATTTAGTTATTAATTCAAGTTACTAGTTCATTATATTGAACTTATATTGTTCTTTCAGGGTGGGTAATTTGTAAGTAAGGTACTGTAACTTTATTGTTGTTTACATTGTAAAGACATAAAAATGTCTAACTTGGCAGAGCTGATCAAGCTGAGCAAAGAATTGAATTTAGAAGGGGAAGAACTTAGAAAGTTTTGTGATGAGAAAGACAAGAAAATACAAGACGATTTGAGAGAAGAACGGAGATTGTTACGAGCACACGAACTAGATATGAAGACACAAGAGATGGAATTGAAAAAAAAACAGGAAATGGAGATGAGAAATAAACAAATGGAACAAGTAAGAATATTAAAAGAACAAGAATTGAATTTGGAACGTGAGAAAATAGCTGCGTCAATTCAGATTGAAAAAGAAAAGGCAGAGGCACAAATCAGAACTAAAGAAATGGAAAATGATTCCAGAAGAGAAGCTGCTATCCAAAAAGAAAGATTAAAAGAAGAAGAAAATAAATTCAAAAAGTATGCAGGTATAGTCAGAAATTTCTCTGAAAAGGATGACATTTGTAGTTATATATCTAGCTTTCTTTTGCAAATGCACTTTCATGATGTTCCAAAAGACCAGTGGGCCATTATTTTTCAAAAACATTTAGCATTTGAACCATTGAAGATCTTAGAAACAGTCCCTGAACATCTAAGATTAGACTTTGACTATATTAAAGATCGCATAATGCGACACTGTGACCTACATGAAGCAGGGTATAGGAAAAAGTTTCTGGATTTAAAGCCAAAGTCTGATCAGACGTTCACTGACTATTTTTCGGAAGTTCAGAATATTTTTGATAAATGGATTGATTCGGCCAATGTTAGAGATAATTATAAATTATTAGTAGATTTATTATTAAGGAACAAAATGTTGGAATCTTTACCTAAACCTATGTCAACCTTTTTAAGAGAAAATAAACCAACCTCATTGAAGGAGTTAGAGAACTTGGGTGAAAATTATTTTTCAGCCCATCGTGAAATTTTCATTTCCAACCCGGTACCAGACATTGAAACTGGAGCTAGTGCCAGTTATGACAAAGGCAGATACAACCAAGGGACAAACCCACACAAAAACAAAACCACGTTCAACAAAAAGTGGCAAATGATGTACTGCAAATATTGTCAAAAATCTCATCCAAACGACAAAAGGTGTGATAGAAATCCGGGGTATAAAGACTATGTAGACAAACTGTTCAATAGAAGAACACAGAAGTTGAGATTGTATAAAGATGCCATTAAATGTTTCAATTGTGGTTGCTATAATCATTTTAAAAAAGACTGTTTATTTAGAAGAAAATTTAAGGAAGCCAACATAGCACAAGCAATGTCAGACTCAGATTCATACACTGAACCATTTGAGACCAATGCAGTAACTATTGAAAATCATGAAACTTGTCCTGTATGTCAACAGTTCCATGAAGAAGATAGCCTTCCATGTGGCCATAATATACCCGTACAAGAAGCCAACTCAGCCACAAATACACAGGGAACCTTAAAACTATACAGAGGTATTGTAAATGGAAGAATAACCACAATTTTGAGAGACACGGGCGCCACAATTTCAGGCATTCACAAAGATCTTATCAAACCTGAAGATATTATTAACAAGTTTATTCGTTGCCGAACTTTTGGAGGCACTATTGAAAAATATAAATTAGCCTTTGTCAATGTTAACACTCCATTTTTACAAAGAAGAATAATAGTTGCAGTATTGCCATCACCATGTGCAGGATTAATTTTGGGGAATGAGAAAGGTCTAAAAGAAATGTCTGAGCAAGAAATATTTCAGTGGGAAAGAGAAAACATCAAAGAAGTGAAAGAAAATAACAACACAAGTACCAGTGATCAAGAGTTTTGCCATAGGGTGAATGCAGCAGTAAATGAGAACATGATTACCAGTGATCAAGATTTTTGCCATAGTGTGAATGCAAGAAAGCAAGGGAATGAAAGTGACTCATCCAAGAATGGGGAGCAGTCAATCAGTCATGCAAGAATGAGTGAAAGTATCAGTACAAAAAAGAAGCAGAATGAAAGGAATGAGAATACAGAGTGTAAAGATAAATGTATGAAAGGGCTACAATATGAGAACATCGAGGGTAAAGATAATGATATGAAAGAAGTACTGAATGCAAGAGACATGAATGACAATGCATTGTATGGTAAAAACATACCATCCATACTGAACAAAAGTGAAAAGTTGAAAAATAGTGATGCAAGAAAGAACACACCAAGAACAGTTGCAGATAATGAAAAACTTGAAAATAGTAATTTATCAAAAGGTGACCACAACTCAAGAGAGAAAAAACATGAAAAATCCTCTTACTATACAAGTAATTACATTTGGCTGATACAATACATCTTACTTACCATGTGGCAAATTCTGTTAACATGCCAAACATACAACCTTGATTCATTCTGTATTATCCAAAGCATCCAGATCCTACAACTTCTTCTGACTATAAGTCCTATTTACAAAGATTGTTACAACTCTCAACTATTTGTTACTACAAAAACTTGTCAAATTCTTAGAAGTGCTACACTACTAACACTCTTGTTGCTGAAACTATTACTTTTACAAATGATGTATTCAAAACACTTTCCACATTCGGTGATTACAAATCTTTATTGCCACAGTCAAATCCACAATCAAACAAACAGAATATAAAATAGTTACATTCATGAAAAACTGACAAGAAGATTTTGGGTGTATAAAATCGAAAAAAAAAAAATTTGTAATTTTTGTTTGTTTGTTAATTTTTCAGATAATTATGCCAGTATATTATGTTGTCAAATGCAGATGTACTTGTTGATACAAAGCCATGTAATATATTTGTCAAAAAACGGAACCAAGTGCAACAAATAGAACAGATTGGAATGAGAAACATCAGCACTAGTTAATTGTTTGAAAAATTTCAGAAGTTTCTATTGGGAAAAGCTTTTACTATTTTGACAGATAACTTGGGGTTGACAAAATTATTAACAATTGATGCCAATAGCAATCCAAGGGTATATAGATGGGCATTGTTTATATCACAATTCAAATTTAACATTGAACACATCGAAGGAACAGACAATCATTTACCAGATATCATGTCACGTTTGTAGAATATGTTGCAACTGCTAATACAACTTGTATTGACTGGAATCATTTTATGCAGGGGTATACATTGTATGAATGTATTATATGAATTTACAACTTGGAAAAATGTATATGGTTTGATTTGAACAGGTATAATATAGTAAACAATTAAAATTAAAGGGAGACAACATTCAGGGTTAAAATACACCTCACCAGAAAATATGTTACAGTTACTAGTATACTAAATTGAATTGGTGTAACATTTAATTTGAATATGTGTGTTAATGAGACATGTTGTAGTTTCTGAAGACAAGGTAATTAACTACATCTTGTACCTTACATATTTGGGAGCAAAACCATACATTGCTAATTTAGCCATTGTTGAGGGCTTTCATGAATGGGAATAGCGAGGGTGGGACTTCATGGGGTCACACTTCGGTTTTAGAGCCAAGATTTTGGACTTCCGCACCGATCGGGGGGTGCCTGGAGAGGGGTTCGGTTGTATACCGACTTTAGAACTGAGTGGGGATGCCTATGGAGCCAGATTATTGGTCTTCCGCACTAAAAGGGGAGTGCCTTGAGTGAGGAACCCATTAAGGTATTCACAGTCGTGGAAAGACCCAACAGATGGCATTTTAGAGTGTTTGAATTGTTAACCTAATGAGGTAAAGGGAACTTGGTTGGAAATGAACTTGTCGAAAATGATTCACTACAAAGGTCTAGAATCACCATGTTCAGTGAAACGTTCACACCTGATTGATTGAAAATGTAAAACATTTTTTTTGGGGGTGGGGGAGAATGTAGTGAGTCATTTTCTCCCCATTAATTTATGCCCGACAGATGACGTCAGTAATAAATGTAAGGGGGATGTTTTGACTGACTGAGATAACACGAGATTTATGTCTTGAGTTTCATGAGAGACATCTGAAAGTCAGGTTTTATGTGAAACATGATTGTTAACGTGAACCATGAAGGCTGACTGGCAGGCTTCGTGTGAAATGCGAATTATCACGGGCCAGACACGACTTTCAACGGTGGGGAATTCGTGAGAATGAAATTATACAGAATATTCGAGACGAACATGACAGAGATCAGAGGGCTATATAATAGCGGAGAAAGGATTGAGAGGCAGTCTCGTTTGGACCCAGGAACAGTGTGCATGGACAGCGGTGGATGATGTGTGGATTCAGCAAATGTTTTTGAGTGAATTTGTTCCAGTCCAACTTGGCGAAAAAAGCTGGCCAGTAATATGTCTGCAGGTCGTCTGAGTTTGTCTGTCAGGACAGCTGTTGTGTTTCGTTCACGATGTTAGTGTAGGACGATTATGATTTCTGCTTGAAGGTAATATTTGATACTTGCGTTATAATGTGTGCCTGGACAGTTGTCTAGTTCATGTGCCGGCTGTGTAAGCCGCGAGTGGAAGATTAAAGTGTTGGAACAGTATCGTGTTGTTTTTCCAGTCATCCATTTTCTGCTCGTCGTGTGATGTCGGTTTTGTGAGACGGCAGCGAGCGTGCGATGATGCGAGCCAGTAGAAGATAAAAGAAAGTCATCGCAGGGGTCGGTGAAAAAATAAAGTCGTAACTTACACAGTCAATGGCGATTGCGATAACCAAGTCACTAGCTACACCGCAGTCAATTCCTACTCTCACCAACCCTCTCTCCTACACCAGACGATTGGTGAACACAAGTAAGGTTACCAATGCTGGTTCTCTCTCCCCCCCCCCCCCCCCCCCCCACATCTGGGTTTCTCATATGACATCTTGGGGAAATCTTTTTAAAATACATCCTTATATAAAAGTGGTAAATTTTTCGTTTCCTAAATATACATTTTGTACATTTTGACAATCTGGGAGTTTGTTTTTTTGTTTGTTCCTTATGTATTTCTTGGGTTTTTGTTCAGCTGAGCTAGGCAAAAAAAAAAAAAAAAAAAAAAAAAAAAAAAAAAAATACCAATATTCATTTAGAAAACACCATTCAGTGTTCGTAAATAGTTTTATGTATGAGTATGCTCACAATCACATATCACCCGATACAAACAAGAGTCAGCAGAATACTTAACACTTACACATTAATAGCTAGCAATGTAGTGGTACTTATGTCATGAACTTACTTCCTTCTTTGACTCTATTTGCAAACCAAAATGTTGGCAAGAAACACGTTTTCTTATTGAAATCAATGAACCGTTTACCAGACTCAGAAACATATTGTTTTCAGTCTTTTTAAAACAGGTTTATGTTTGACTAAATTGTATAATATAAAATATACAAAGTAACTTTACTAT